>JAOXYD010191474.1:0-23289 GCA_028565735.1 Pinacopodium congolense | reverse complement strand
TACCTAGGCCTAATGATCATCAAATAATTGGTACTAAGTGGGTCTTTAGAAATAAGCTTGATGAAGATGGAAACATTATGAGAAATAAGGCTAGATTAGTAGCAAAAGGGTATAACCAAGAAGAAGGGATTGATTGTAAGGAAACCTTTGCACCCGTGGCTAGATTAAAAGCTATTAGGTTATTTCTTGCTTTTACCTCTTATATGAGTTTTAAACTTTATCAAATGGATGGAATTAGGTCCTTTAAATTTTTTTAGGTTAATTATACTTGATTCCAATTTCCCTTTAAAGAAATATGTGGAATTCAACAAATAATATAATTAAAATTAGAATTAAACAAATTTAAAAATTAAAAGAGTAGGGTAAAAAGGACGCAAAATAAATTTATAGTGATTTGGTGTTAAACTCCATACTTATGTTTGCTCCCTAATACTTTGTTAGGTATTTCACTATCTCAACATGTCACTTGTTTAACACTTGGTTATTTTTCTACGACTTTAAGGTAACATTTACACTTTCTCAATATTATAGCCAATAACCCCTAAAAAATACACTTGAAAAGTTTTCTCACTTGACTCACAAATTGTTTAAAGAGGGTTCACAAAATTACTAAAAATGTATATAAAAAAACACTTGCAATCACACTATTACTCAACTAAAATTCATAAATAACTACTCAAAATGCCCTAAATCTCTTGTATATGTCTTACACAAATCTTTGATGCATTACATATTACCTAATACATCTAGTTATAATGAAAATTCGGCTAACTAGCCATTTATGATTGTTTGGCATCATTTCATTTTATTTATTTTTAGTTTATTATAAAAAAAACTATTCGTTTCTACTTATTGCATGCAACCATCGATAAACCAACTTTAAAACACATTTAAACACATTCAAATCACTCTAACACAATTCCCAATATTTCAAAACATTTTTTCAACTTACACACACATAAAAAATTTACCCACAAAAGTTTTATGTATCAAGAGGATTAATTTTAAAATCATTTCTCATACTTTTTTCCTTTTGATTATGCAACATATATGTATAAACTAATCATAAATGCAATTATGCATGATTTGAGTCCTTTAAACAAAATGATAAAACCAAGTAACACTATGTAAAAAATTATAATACAAAACCTATTCAAATCTCTATCTCGATCTTTAAGATTGAGTCTTTTCTACTTGTTCATTATATACTCTATCTAAACATCACGACATCAAAAACTCATCTTTAATAGACTTATCTTTCTAAAATCTCAAGCATAATAAAATCATTAGTACCAAAATCGTTTTATCATCATCAAAATTAGGTAGAATTTATTTTGATTCAACAATAGCATTGTTAAAGGTTTACTTTTGTACCTTTGAAAAAGAGAGCATTGTTAAAAGGTTACTCTTGTACCCGTAAAAAATAGAAATCATTGTAAAAGGATTCCTCTTCACTTAAGGAAGATCATTTTATAGTGAAGTTTTTAAATGAGATCTTGGAGAGTGAACGTAGGCAGGGGTTAGTTTGTCAAACCATTGTAAAAATTAGTTGTATATCCTCTCATCCCTTCACTCCTTAATTACTTATTATTGCGATTGTTATTGAATTATTTGAATATGAATTATTGAATCATGTTGGCATTATCATTCTTATTATAGGTTGAATTATAGTTAGGGATTAAATCATCTAGAAAAATTGATTTAACCTTAAAGCTTAGAAAATGTTTGACTTCCTAATTCACCATCCTTCTTAGGTGTTATATAAAGCTAAAATGAATAATAACAACAACTAAAGAAACATGTCTAAAAAACATTAACATTTCTATAATAGGCAAAATGTAAAATTTTCAGCTCAAACATTTTAACCTAAGTTTAAGTTAGACCATAATATTTCAAAATATTAAAAAAGAATCCTATCATTTCAAAAGCATTCAAAAAGAACCATGACCCCTTATATAATTATCCCTTTCTTATGTGCCACCTAACAATGCCATGTGGTAAATTTTAATTTGGTTAGATTTTGATGGCGGGAGCTAAAATGACATGTGGCATCTAGTGTGGGGCTCAGTAGGCAAATCGGTCCCATAATAAAAAATTTGTAGCAAACATTATCATATGTATATATTCAGAGCTTACCTTTTTCTTATCACCTCAACACCCACCACACAGCTGACCATTGCTACCATCCATCACTCTGGACTATGTGCCATCGTCAACCTCATCTCACATTTCCATCGTTGTCTCATCCTAACAAGATTGTAGCATCTTGCTCATTTTCTTCCCTCTTTGTGTAAACTTTCACCCTCTTCCCATTAGCCACCATTCTAGCTCCAAGCCACTATTGCCAATCTCAAGCCACCATCAGCGTATGCCACCACCAAAAGTCTCTTCTCGTCTTTGTAAGTGGGGAATTATCCATGATATTCCAAATAATTATATTAAAATTTCTTTAATTTATAGTGAAACATTAATTATTAGTTTATATTAAAACCTTATTTGTTACAATAATTTGTTATTTCTATAATCATTTTTATATGTACCATATCTATTTGATTCAATTTTTATGCTTCAAAACATATATGTATTTTCTATATGAACATTGTTGTTGGTGTGTATTGTGATATAAGATTATCAATAATTCTCAACATCATTTTCAAAACTAATTAGAGATGAAATGTGATTATTTCTTTTCCAAGAAATTAGTATGAGGATGGAAATAGTTTTCTTAGCATAGATGATTATGAATTTTTTTTAGTAATCATTAAAGAGAAATTATTATATCCCAAAAAAAAAAATTGTGCTCGAAACAGCAAAAAATGTAGTGCAATTTTACAATAAAAGCTATTACCATCAGTCATGATGCTAATAGGATATTATTGATTTCCTTGAAAATTCAAGCCTTTTAGTTGAATAAACAAGACTATGCTCAAAGATTATAAATAGAGAAAAAAATTTAATTTAGTATTAAAACTAAAAGTGCATTGTTAAGGCCATGTTATTTTAAATGAGTAGCTTGTTACAATTCTACATTGTAATTTGTAGTAAATTATAGGCAATTTGCATTGTACTCCAAATATAAAGAACATGAGTTGATTATCAACTTGTCTCCTCATTATTGTAGTTTATTGCTATTAACATCAGTCATGATATTATTAGTGGACACTATTAATTTGCCTGCAAATCAAGCCTTTTAGTTAAATGAACAAGATTATGCTCAAACATTATAAATTGAGCAAAAAATATAGTTCAATATTAGAACTAAAGCTACATTATTGAGGTTAAATTATTTTTAATGAGTTTATTTCACTTCTAAAGTGTAATTTATAGTAAGTTGTTGACAATTTTGCATTGCATTCAAAATGTAAGTTATGGAAGCTTCTTTGATTAAAACACAAATAGAGGTTTAGAAGTTGCTTGAATTGTTAAATTTGGTTAATTTTTAGGGGTTTCTTATACCATTAGATTTGGATCTATAAATGTTGATTCTATACATAGGTTATATTTACTCCATATTTTGTGAACATGGTTAGGGATATGGTGTATTACAGTTTAAACTTTTTAAGGCATATTTTTTTATGTGTTTATCGCATATTTTAAGATGTAACTCTCATTTCCACACATAGGTTAGTTATGGAATCATCATCAACTTATATATCATTCAATATAAATGCTCAAAACGTAGTTTGTTTTTGGGGATTAGATACCCTGGTAAGAACTTTATGGTTGAAGCACAATCTAAGGAGGAGATTTTATGGCTATGCCAATCTTCCAATGAGTGAGTTTGAACTTAATTGTCAATTGAAGACTGTTTTGTCTTGTATGTAATGATTTACCAAGTATTTTTTATAGGTTAGGAATTATGATTTTTTTCAGGTAGTATTGCGACAAATTTACTATGATAGCCGATAAAGTGATTAAGAAGTTGAGAAAGAAATTACTATACTGAGGAAGGAGGTTGTAATAAAGGAAACTTCTACATATTCTAACTTTGAGTTACAAGAAGTAAAGGAAATTAAGGAGTAACTGAAGTTGATGAAGAAAAAGATTAATATGTTTAAGAAAGAAAAAAGAGAGTTGAAGATCATGTTCATATGTATTATAGTGGGATTTATTATTCTTTTTTTGTTGCATTTTACAATCTTATCACAAGGAAATTGTTTTGAATTACATTGTTATTGACATTTAAAATGAATTTTGTATTAATATTTGTAATAAATTATGTATTGATGTCTATAATAGTTGTATTAATTATTGCAACTTTTTTCTATTTATGGAAACTGTAATTTATAGATAGACAAAAGAAGGTAATCATTTTCAAATAATCATAAAAATGTTACAAAGTATATCACGTATTGCCAAAAATATTTTGGGTTTTATATACATAAGTAAAAGATAATATGAAATAGGTATGTTAACAATATTTTCAATGTAAGATTAGAAGCCACATTGCTCCCTTTATATGAACTAGATTGAGAAACTATATCTTATGATGTCTAAGTAACTTTTGTCAACAATTCTCTCCTCTTCTTTACTTTATTTTCTAATCAATATGAAATTATGCATGGATGCCCCTTGAATCTAAGTCTCCATCATTCAAAAGCTAGCTTGAATGTATGAGGATCAGCATCACTGAACTTCTTTTTCCTAGCATATAATAAAGGTATCGACCTGAACAAAAAAGAAATAAATTAATTATGTATAATTCATAATATAATCATTAATCCAAATGTTACAATGTCAAACTAACATAATTGCTCTTTTGTCTACGTATGGAAATATTTTCAATATTATTGTAGCCTATAACTTATATTGATAAAAAAAAAGAGATCATGTAAAATACAAATAAAATACAATTGTAATTGTACAACTAATTAATTGTAAGTGCATGTGAACATGCCTCAGATTCAATTTGAGGGAGTTGTAAGTTGTTCACTGTTTTGTACCTACAAAACGAGTTCATATTAATCAATTTCAACTTATAAAACTATTAAAATTTATAATAAAGAAAAGAACACTTACATTTATAGACATATTTGATGGGTTCTCCTCATTGCATTTTTTAGCATTGTGCCTAAATTTACCACATTTCTATATTTTCTTCACTTGCCCTTTCTAAGACAACTTCTTTGCATTGCTCTCTATCTTCAGCTCATTTTTGGCTTTATTTCTTGTAGTTTTTTTTATGTCTTCTTAGAATAAAGCTCTTAGCAAGTGGATTTATTTTTACAAATCCAAAATTTATCTAGAAAATGGTACCTTGTACAAGCTCTATCACATGTTGATACACAATTAGAAAACTAGGCTTTTTGTAACAATCATCAACAAATGTATAACTGAAAAATATATTGACATAGTTATTTTTTAACAAAATTTTAATGTGATTATATGATTGAAAAAAGTGTTAAAATATTGTTTCCATTAATTTCTGTTATTTCCTGTATTATCTTATCTTAATAAGTTAATGAAATAATAATTATAATAGTAATAGTAATATAAATGATTCAGATGGCATAATTGTGTTCTCCCCATAAAAAAAAAATTGAGTTTTGGGTTTGGACTTTTGAACTCCACTAAAGTAAAGAAACAAAAATGCTAAAAATACACAATATGAAAACTTGATAAATGAATGCCACTAGAATACATTTCTATTTATGTTCATCATTGATTAGAACTTTTTGATATCTATCCTTAAGTTTTAGAATGTTATAAAAGTTAATATCTGATAAAAAATGGTTGGAATGAATGATAGTAAACAAAAGGGAATATACAAGTTCATTTAATAACTAATAACAAGCAAGGTCCAAATTTATGCCTTATAAAAAATCATAGAATGAAAATATATCTTATTATTAATGGAAAGGAGAGAGAAATTCTTCCTTCTCACTAGAATTCCATGGATCTTAGAAATTCTTTTCGAGGTCTCCTAAGTTCCTTGCTGCCCCTACTCTTCTTTCTTACGATCTTATCAACATTTCTTCTATTCCTTTATTTTTCCTGCATTCTGTTTAATCTTCTGACTCTTATCTTCTATTTTTTAACCTTTAGGTCTCATCTCTTGATTCCTTACAAAACCAAGAAATTTCCTAGAAAACTAGGATTTTCTCTGCTTCTAGCTATTGTAACTTAGCTCCTCTTACTATTTACTTCATTCTTCTTACTATTATTTGTCTCTTTCACTTTTTTGACCTATTTAAAATAACGTTTTTGGCAACAGTAAATTAAATTTCTTTTTGGTTTGTATTACTCTTTTCCTCTTTTAAAGTAAGATGACCTTGACTACCTCTTAGCCATCGACCATTACTATTTCTTCTTTAATCCCTGAAGCCTTTCCTCCCCTCCCTCCCCCTCTACTATTGTGGCCCTTCTGGCAATGGGGGCTGCCACTTCTATCTCTCGCTCTTTGAAGTGAGTGGTGAGTTAAAACTTACATGAATTGCCATCCTGCACTTGAGGCTAGACGCAAAATTATAACACCTCGTATTAAAGCTCTTAGAGAAGGTACGATAAAATGGAGCTCCATACTAATTGGGTTCTTCTTGGATAAGAGACAAACTTCTCCTCCTTTGAAACAATGGAAAAATAAACATCAGAGGAATCATGGCTTAGATGACTACTCATAGATGATGGCTTGTTCTTATTTAAATTCAATAGGGATAGCAATGCTCAGAAAAAACCTAGGTAATGGGCCATGGCATTCTAATAATGTGCCAATTTTCCTATTGAAGTGGAGTCTTAAAATTAAGTTACAAAAGATCATCACAAAGCAAGTGTCAATTTAGATCACCATTCAAAATGTACTACTGGAGTATTAAACAACTAATGGCTTAAACTATATAGCAAACTATATAGGAAAATCGATTTGAATGGATGAGGCTATAACTACTATGACGAGGATAAGTTATGCTATGATTTATGTGACTGTTGACATTAGACAAGACTTACTAGATTTCATTCCACTAATGACGTTAAAATGAGAGTAAGGAGTTATACTTCAATGAGATGGTTGTTACTTACTAAAGAGGACCTTCAGTAAGGTATAGTGAGAAAATTTGGAAACCAATTGAAAAGAAATTTGTAAAAGGTGATTATATCGAGCCAACGAGGCTTAGTTATAATAACACATCTCAACCTAAGGCTTTAACTCAAGTGTAGGAACTAAAGAGCTCAAATCCTACAAGAACAGATGGAATTGCAGTTTAGTTGGAGCAAATGGAACATGACAAGGTGAATAAAGTTTAAGAGTAGGAAGAGGAGCAAGTGAAGTAGGTTGTAACATCTGTGGATCAAACTTAAACTTGGGAGATTAAAGCACTTATTGAGCAATAGAAAGGGACTAAGGATTTTTATGTAGTTGGATTAATAAATCATCTTCTTATAGTTGTGGATAATAGAGTGAATCAATTTAAAGAAAGGGTGAAAAGTCTAGGTTCACTTAAACTAACTCAGCCTTTAGAACATGAGTAAAGAGAAAAAATCACCAAATAAGAGGACATAGAAGGTACTACTTTCAATATCTCAGATTTGGGTGATGGATTTAATATTAAAGAAAGAAGGAGATCAAAGAGCAAATACCAAGCAATCACTTTACCTTCTCCTCACTATTAGTTATGAATGCGTTATGTTGGAATATAAGGGGTATTAATAAACCCAAAAAGGAACATCAATTTAATGATTATTTAAAAAAGTTGAAACCTTTAAGGTTTTACATTTTCGAAACTAAGTTAAAGGAGGATAGATTAACTAAGGCCTTATTTTGTATCCCTTTTAGTTTTTGTTTTTTTAAATACAAAAATCGAAACAAACAACACAGAAACTGAGAAAAATAACACATTAATACAGCAAAAAAAAAGCACAAAAACCTAAAAAACACACAAAAATCAATACAAACACACAAAAATAAAAACCAATAACCAAAACCAATAACAATACCAAACATCCTTTAAGGTTATTATCTTCAAGAAAGATTGAAATATCATTACTAATCATTTTGCTTATCATTATAGGAAGATTTTGATTTCTATAGACCCTCAAAATGTTAAGCTTATCAACACTGTTAAGATTGATCAAGTGCAAGATATAATGCAATTTCAGGTGTATTTTGTGTATGCTTCAAACTTTTATTTCCAAAGAGCATCACTATGAAATAAGTTGGAGGACATATATAATAATACAACTATTCCCTTGATTGTTTAAAAAGACTTTAATAGCACCTTATCTTCTTTAGAAGTGAAAGGTGGTTTATCCTAAGGAATTAATCAGAGGATTTCCGAGATTATGTCATAAAAATAGGAATCACTGACCATAATATGAGGGGTTAATTTTATACTTAGAATAACAAACAAAATGAGAAGTGGTTTATTAGGGAAAAATTGGATAGACCCATAATAAAGGATATTTAGGTAAGGATTTTCCCAGATTCAATAACCTATTTTAACAATCCTTCATTTTCAATCTACACTCATATAGTCATTACTAGTATTAATACATGTATGAAGACTCAATTCCCATGTAGATTTAGGAATTACCCATCCACTGATTTTGGATTTAAAAATGCAATTATAAAGGGATTGCAGTTGAATGTAAGATGACATAAGTCCTTCATTTGTATGAGAAGACCGTAAAATATAAAGGAGCAATTGAAAATATTGAAACTAGAGAAATATAAGGAAACTAATGGAGCAATCCAAGCAGCAAAGGAGAAACTAGACTGATTACAAAATGAATTATACCTAGATCCTTTGAATGATATGAAACAAGTTAAAGAGAAAAAAGCCTTAGAGGAATATGCACAGGCAGTAGAGGTTAATTGTTAAATGCTGAAGTTTAGTGGCTTAAAAATAGTGATAGGAATTCCTTTTTTTTCTTACTCTATTATGTACAAGGGGAATTATAATAGGATCTCCACTCAGCATGACCATAATAATATTATAGCATTCACTCATAAGGAATTAAAAGATATTTTCTTGGATTACTTTTGGAATATACTATGAGCATCATCCAATAGCTCATACTCTGTCTAACTTCTCCAGTTTTTTATAAGGGACATGATTTCTAATAAAGGTATAGATATGCTTATTCAACCATTCACAAATTATATGGTTGAAAAAGCTATATTTTTCTTGCATCCGAACAAGATACTTAGTTTAGATAGATTAAATGTATTTTTTTTCATAAGTCATGGCACTTGTTGAAGCCGAAGCTAATTGATGAAGTGAAGGAATTTTTTTAAAATTAGAGTATACTAAAGGAATTGAATAAAACCTGTATTACATTAATGCCAAAAATTCTAAGTCTAAACTCCTTAATGGACTCTAGGCATATTTCATATGTTAACACCATTTATAAGATAATCTCTAAGCTACTAGTATCAAGGTTGAAAGCAGTATTGAACTACTTGATTAGTCAAACTCAAGGAGCATTTCCATAAGGATGGTAAGTATTTAATAGCATAACATTGGCTCAGGAGTTTTTTACGGGTTATTATAGGAAGAGTTCCTTTAAGAGTTGTGCTATTAAGATGGATTTTAGTAAGTTCTATGATTATATTAACTAGTCTTTCCTCATCAACATAATGTATGCTTTTGATTTCCCTCACAAGCACATTCAATTGATATCCCAATGCATTTCTATTGCATCATATAGTATACTTATTAATGGTGAACTAACTAGTTTCTTTAGGGGTGCCAAAGGAATTAGACAAGGAGATCCATTATCCCATACTTATTTGCACATGGCATGTCGGTTATGTTAAGATTAATCAGCCATATAATTTCCCAAGAAAGGAGGTTTAAATATCATTATAAATGAAAGCACCTTAAGATATATAGTCTAGCTTTTGTTGATGAGCTATTATAATGGATTCTTACCATTCCTGCATTAACAAATGTTGTGAGGTGCTTTAAAGTGATGTCAAGATTAAAGATAAATAGGGAGAAGATCTACTTCTTTATTTCCTCAGCTACTGCTTAATCTTCTTCTTGGACATCTAACTTGACATGTTAGCAACATGGAAACCAAATTTTTACTTTTCTTAGGGGCACCAATCTCTCATAAAAGCCCTCTTATAGAGATTCCCTACCTCTTATGGAGAAGAATAAAAATAGAATTAATAGTTAGTGCAATAAAAGCCTATCTTTTTCTAATATGGTGTAGTTAATTAATCCAATTTTAAATTTTATAAATATGTACTGTTTGTCTCACATGATCTTTACCAAAAATATGATTAAATTTATTGAGAAAATGTTTAGAACATTTTTATGGAATTGCAAAACTCATGGAATTTATAAAGCAAAGGTAAAATAGGGTGAAGCTTACTTACTAAAAAGGAAAGGTAGTTTGGGAATACTTTTCAATGGAACTTACAAACAAAATTTGTATAGTAAGAAGATTTTGGATATTATTGGAGGATAAGGAGTCTTTAACTCTCATTATCTAGGGCTAGAGGACTTCTAGTTGATTAATCCTAAAAGTTATACTTCATGGACAACGTGGAATATTCCTAAACTTAGGGAGCTAATGAGAGGCTTGATTCAAGATAGATCAGGTAGTGGAGCTAACACTAGGCTTTTGTATGATATTTGAAGCTTAGAGGGTGTATTAGCTAGCAATACTCAAATTTCTAGTATCATAAATAAAATTCTTAAAGCTATAAATGTTAAGGATGTTTAGAAAAGAAATATGTCTAACCTTAATGATGAATGGTGGAGCAGGATAAAAAGCATAATAGTTGTATTATATCTTGAATTCAAGAGAAAATATAGTGTGGTCAAGATAAAGCACCCCTTCAATTCTTTCACTAACAAATTATGTAGTGAATGGTTAAGAATTAGAACTACCAAAATTCCTAGGTATAAAATATTTTGGTTTAAGCAAGCTACTATAAGAATCTAATTTATCATATGGTTGGCATTAAGGGTAAGCTCTTTACTAAGGACAAAATTTATGGAAATACTCATCTCTTTCTTTCATGTCCTTTATGTAACATGAAACCCGAATGCATTACATACCTATACTTCACTTGCAAATCTACAAATTTTATCTGGAAAAAGGTAATAACAATGAAGGATATATCCTACACATGCATGTAGGTTGGAAAGACATAGTAGAATAGCTAACAAAGTTAAGATGGAGATCTAATGTTGGATTTGTTAGTTTCTGAATAGCTTTTGGCATCACCATATATTCAATATGAAGAGAAAGAAACTAAAGAGTATATCAAGATAAAAGGACGCCTTAGCTACTTAATGAGATTAGCAGTAAAATTAAGGAGCAAATTATGGTAATAGGCCATAATAGAGCTAATATGGAGCAATCAGGTGTAAGTGTTATAAAGGAACCTATTCACAAAGAAGGTGAATGAGGGATTGGAGAACATGGAAAAGGATACAAAGAAGCAAGGTTGTCGAAGGCTCTCAATTTGTATGAGTAAGATTACAGAGGAATGTTGCTATAATATAAGATATAGAAGTGGACAACTTATGGCAATTTGCAAATTGAATAAAGTGACTTAAAACAAACTAGTAGCTGTGATTCAAAGTATATATTAGTGTATTTATCTATGAGACCAAAAGGATTGTATATTATCAACTCCCTTTGCATATTGAAAACGATCTGAATTAATGTTCTAAGTGTTATCAACCTTGGTTTTATGATTTTTCTACCTTGTATTTGAGCTTTAGGCTTTGAAACTATATTGGTTCTTATATTTCTAGCTTCTATACTTTGCTTTCTAATGCAATTCGTTTATTTTATCAATAAAAAAGCAAGGTCACAGACTAACAAAATTATAATTTCTACTCTCTATTCAATAACATTTTCAAAAAACTACTATCAAGACATCATATTATATAGGGGCTTTAAAGACTATTTTATGTATGATTTCTCATTGTTTTGTTTATCTAAATACTTTTACAAGACTGTCTTATCAAATAGGATGCCTTGAATGACATTAGGATTGAAATTTGGTTTAGTCTCCCTACTGACACCATATCAAAATGACATCTCACTTCTAGAAGATTATACATCAACTTAATCATTCATCTACATAATATCAAACCAACTTTGAAACACAACATATGAAAATCACTACATGAATAAAATTGAAAAGTGGAATATTTTATGTAACTAAATTGTTATACATTTGTGCTTAGAACGTCTCATCCTTATTGTGGTTCACCAAATATGGTGCTTACATGCTTAGACATGCATATTATAACAATTGGTTCTAAAATTACATAATCAATAAAGTATGACAACTTTTAAATGCATATATATGAAAACTTGACGTTAGAAATTGGATAAATTTCCATTGATTTATCATGCACTATCTCAGGATTTTAAAGTCCATGCCATTAGGTAGTCCTCCCTTACATTAAATCCATATCCCAGTTGCCTAACTTTGTTCCATTTGCCAAAGAATCCATATGGAAATGATTAATGTTGTGTCCATTGAATCAACTTAATATCAATTCCTTTCTTAACCATCTTATAAAGAGGACTCATTTCTCTTTGAAATTAAAAAAGGGACAAAGTTATCAATCATTCACTATTCCAATCATATATGTGGAATGATAGCTATACGTAATATGTAAAATTGTAGCTAATTTATTACAAGACTCAAACTAATAATATGGAACTTGTATGAAACAGAAAAGTAGTCATATTTGAGAAGATAACAGCATAGAATACCACAAAAATAAGAAAATATGACAAGGATCATAACAAAGGAAAAAAAAGAAGAAGGATAATTACCCTTTATGATGGAGACAAATAAGATCTGCACTTTAATTTTGTTTTTCTCTTGCAAATAGATGATGTGTAGTTTAAATTGAATTAACTAACGACAAATACAATATATAATGGAATATAGGTAGAAATTAACATAAAAACACTATATTGACAAAATCCAACACCTGATGACGTAGAACCATTTATGGGGTTTGAGTGCATCTATAAGTTTTAAATAAAACATATCCAAAACTCAAATATAATAATAATAATAATAATAATAAGACCATTATAGATAAGTGCACCTATCGTATCGTAGTATAGTAAATAGAGTTCGAATCATTCTCTCGAGGATTATAGTGAACTACTAGTAATTTTCCTCTCCTCACTAACTAACTTATCCAAGTTTGATATTTGATTTAATAATAAGCTACATTAAACTAGCACCTAACTAATAATTCCAAAGCAAATTCACTAGATTTATTAAACAATTAAAGACGTTAGGACCTAGATGAGTAATTTCCCTAAAATATGTTTATGTTCATTGTTAAACTTCAATTTAATAGATTTAATAGATTTACTTAGACTATATATTTTGTAAAGTGAATCGCACTCTCTCTCAAGTTATAAAATTCCTATCTTTTTAGTGAATTAATCAAAAGTTCACCTTAATCAATATTTCAATTGAAAGCATTAATTTAATCTATAGAACATAGTGTCTTCATTAGATTCACACCTTATCTATAAAATCTTATGTAAGCTTATCTGTAGATCTCTATGTAAGATTTATTTCCATATATTGATCTATTCATATAGATGATCTCTCAATCTAAATAAACAAAATCAAATGATTGGAAATAATAGTTACTCTTGCATAGAAATCAGAACCCATTCATTAAGTCCATAGATAAATTTAAGTCAAAATCTAGAAATTCAACATTGAATCAAATTAAAAACAAAAAATCACTACATCTTATGATTCATAAACACTTATATTCTATAAGAATTTAGTTCCAAAACATAGTAAAAGAAGCAATAACAATTATAAAAGAACAAGGGAATCGAAATCTCATTCTCACGATGCTTGGCTCCTTGAATTCTCAATGAAAGATGCTAGAACTTCAATTTTGATCTTTCAATCTTAATGTTTGGATCCAATCTTCTCCTTTAATTTACTAAAAAAAACCTTAAAAACATGACTAGGAATTTAGCCTTGGTCTCTTGGTGGTGGCTTTAGGTATTTATGTTTTTTAGATACTTAAAATTCCATTTATATAGGAGATAAACCTGATAGTCCCATGATTTGTCTCATAGATATGGGACAAGCCATGAAATTTGTCTAGACAAAGTCACAACTAGGGTCAATATGACCTTGGCCATGATCTTTCTTGGTGTTTTCTATAGGAACTTCTTATAGCTTGTACCACGATCATGAGCTAAGGTGTTGAACTCATTGACTTGGCATTTTTCCTCCTTTTGTGACTCCATAAGCCTTCCAACTCCATATATATATCAAATTGCTCATCAAGACCTATGAAAACATACATATTCACTAAAATCATCATAAGCAACATCTTATTCCAAATTCAACCATTTAAACATCAAATTCTCATAGAAATCTCTCTTAAACCTAGGATTTTAACTATGAAACTATACCTAAAACATGTAGTAAATGAACACTATCAAATACCCTCACACTTGAATTGTTACTTATTTTGAAGCAGTGACTTAGACACTGCACTCAAAAAAATTCTAATCAAAAGTTAATTAATTAAAAAAATTACAAGTCCATGCTTTTTATATAGATTACATATCCTAGCCCTATCATATCATAAACATTTTTATCATATATGAATACACAGTTAATAAAAGGTAACCATTTATGTATAATATTAAATATCCAAATAATTTTATAGAAATTATCATACAAATTTAGTCAATGATGTTTTAAACAAAACAAAACAAAATTAAAATTAGACTTAAAGCATATATTTAAAGGTTATTTAGTCTTTTAACATGAGGATAGATACCTTATCATGAATGACTCTCGATTACTTAACTAAGATACTCTTTTTAACTTATTTGAGGTGTCATCTAACTTTTTTATGTGAAATTGGACACTTTGCCATAAACGTTTGCAATTACTTAGCTAAATTACCATCTCAAATAGCTACTAGCACCACTTGTAAACTCATCATTTTTATCGATATGAAGTTAGTGGAGTGAAAAATTTTGTTCACTTATTTAACAGACACACATTTTTTAAAATTTTTTAATTTAAATTACAGCATATTCCAAATTCACATAATAATCCATATAAAATAGTCCCTAGAAACCTAATATTGAACATAGGGGTCACTAAACGCATACAATTCACTCAAAATGAAAAAAAAAGTTAAGAATTAGAAATCAATCTAGAGTTGGTTAATGTTTACTAAATTAAAAACATTAGTTGTACTATAATATTGCATTTAACAATCGACTAATAATCAAAATCATTTTAAGATAAAATATCTAAGCAATTATCCTTGGACTCCCAACAAGTTAAATGTATATGGTATTTGAATAACATGTTCATCTCCCCCCATCTCCCCCTCCCCAATCCCACACACTTAAGTCAAATTAATCTCTATTTGAAGGTTAAAATCAAAGTAAAGCATAATAAGTGTAGAAGAAAAGAGAATAGCACTCCTCGAAAAATTTAGTTACAAATGTAGGCAAGGTTGAGAGAGTTTTATTTCATGTGCTTTTGAATGCTTTGCAGAGAAGAAATCAAAACTTGTATCCATTCCTAAATATCATCATTAAATACAAGCTTTTCCAAATGGTTAGATGAAGGTTAATAAAAGAACATAAAATGAAAATTAAAAGAAAATAAGAAGAAATTTTATAAAATGAAAAATTTTAAACATCCACACATGAAATGAGAATAAAAGAAAAAGAAACAAAAAAAGAAAATCAAATTTTATTTTTAAGTCTTGCTCTATCAAGCATTATCATAGGGAGATGGATGGCGGTGGTGAAATTGCATAAATTCCCTCCATTTGACTTGCTATTCTTCCTATCGAGTTTGCTGCAGTTAACACTAAAGCAAGTGTAAATTATAAAATTCATGCCCAACACCCATAATCTATAAGTCATAACATCTCTTATAAACATTATAATGAATATATAATTGTAATTGCGCTCAAAGCATCAATTCATATAATGTATGCCATAATTGCTTAAGTCCAAGGCTTAAGAATCATTCAATCTTATCAACTATTTAACACAAAGTATAAGAATAACATGCTAAATTCATTAATTCAGCATAATAGGAAAGATTATAAGGTACTTATAAACAATAATTAACGTGTAAATGATTGTTAGGCACATGTGGCAATAATAATCCTAAACAAAAACATCACATTCTACCCATAATCAATTTAAGTGCAATGTGCATTAATCCTAATTTCATAAACACTCAGAATCATTATTATCACTAAAATTTTAATCCAAAAAGATTACTTATAGAGTATTTAACATTAATAAATGGTTAATTTAGGTAGGGTGATTAAAAGAAATAAGAGAGCTTCAAATAAAATTATTTTTATGTGACATAAAATAGCAACCAGACTTGATAAGAATCCTTAAGAAACATAAAACACACAACTAGTATACAAATATAATCAAATGAAACATGCTAAATTATAAAGCTAAATGCAGCAAGTCATAAGAACCAAAGTAAAAAGTAATTAAAAAGGGTGAAATAAACATTAAATTGCCTCCCAACAAGTGATTTTTTAACATCGTAAACTCAACGACCTCATTTAGATGATCCTTTTTCAATTTTCTTGCTCTAAACATGCTTCTCCTTATTAACCTTTCCCTTAAAGTCCTTTACAACCTTGTTATCTTCTTTTCTCAATTCATTAAGCTCCTTCAAGTTAAGTTTGGATCTTTTCTGTACTTTTTGGTTATCATAGCTTGGTTTCTTTATTAACTCAAACTCTGATGGTTCATGTTTTGTCTTCCCCTACAAAGTACTTGAAATTCTACCATTATGTTCAAAGATGAAGAATCTTATTTTTCATTTAAAGGTTATTTAATTATTTCAAAATTAGAAAAATTAATGAATTAAAGCTTTTGAGTTCGGTAGAAATGGCCTACCTATAATCAATGGTATCTCATCCTTGTCCTCCATATTTAAGATTACGAAATTAATAGGAAATATAAATTTATTCACTTTTACAAGCACATCCTTAACTATATCCCTAGTATACTTAGCAGATCTATCTATTAACTAAATACTCATCCTAGTGGGCTTCATAATCTCAAATCCTAACTCATTAAATATATTATGCAATATTAGATTTATTCTAACTCTTAAATCAGCTAGCATTTCACTTATATGCACACTACTAATGATATAATAGATCAAAAAAATCCTTGGATCTTTTAACTTTTATGGTTTCTTTCTCATGAATACTATTACACATTTCTTATTCATCATCTACTTCAAAGAGTCCTTTGGCTTCTTAGTCAATAAGATATCGCTCACGAACTTAGCATATTTTGATTATTATAACAAAGATCCCACAAGAGGCATATTAGCACATGAATTCTTAATGGGATTTAGAGATTTACCTAATTACCTCTTGCTTGTCCATGTATAGCCTATCTAGTTATGGAATTCACTACTTATACTCCTCAATTGCTTTCTTCTTCTTTTCTTCTTCTCTAATTTTCTTCTGAATTCTCTCTTGTTCAACTTCTTCCTCGATTCTTTCCACCTCAATCTTCTTAATGTCTTCTTTAACTAGCAGTTCCTCCTCATCATCCTTTATATATACCAATTGCACCCGCTCTTTTGGATTATTCTTTGTATTTCTTGGCAAAGTCTTAGTTGACCTCTTAAACATGCTTTAAGCTAGTTGTCTACTTAATTCTCTAAATTCTTTATTGACTCAATATTTTGTAAGCAAGCATTCGAGGTTGTCATGTATTTTTCTAGAATCTCCTCTAAACTCAATTGCTTAAGCTGTTGTTATTAAGATTGAAAAGCTAGAGGATAGTTTTATCTTTATTAGCCTTAATCCAACTATGAAAAATTAGGGTGATCCCTCAACCCTAGGTTATAAGTATTACTATATGAGTTATTTTGTTTGTTCCTAATATAATTAACCTTTTTAATCTTCCCTCTACCCCTTATTGCCGGATATACTAAGAAAAGTCCTTCACCTTCTTAGTTGTAGGACATCGCTCATGAACTTAGCATATTTTTATTATTATAATCAAGATTCAAGAGGCATATTAACACGTGAATTCTTAATAGGATCTAGAGATTTACCTAATTTCCTCTTACTTGTCCATATATAGCCTATCCAGATATGTAATTCACTATTTATACTCCTTAATTGCTTTCTTCTTCTTTTCTTATTCTCCATTTTTCTTCTGAATCCTCTCTTGTTCTGTTTCTTCCTCAATTCTTTCCACCTCAATCTTCTCAATGTCTTCTTCAGCTAACAGTTCTTCCTTATCATCCTTCATATATACCACTTGCACATTTTCTTTTAGATTATTCTCTTGATTTCCTAGCAAAGCCTCAGTTGACCTCTTAGACATGATTTTAGCTAGTTACCTACTTAATTATCTAAATTCTTTATTAACTTAATATCTTGTAAATGAGCATGTGAGGTTGTCATGTATTTTGCTAGAATCTTCTCGAAACTTAATTACTTAAGCTGTTGTTATTAGGATTGAAAACCTAATAAATAGTTTTGTCTTTATTATCCTTAATCCGATTGTGAAAAATTAGGGTGATCCCTTCACCCTAGGTTATAAGTATTACTATATGAGTTATTCTACCTATTCCTAATATAATTAACCTATTCAATCTGCCCTTTTCCCCCTGTTGCCTGACACTCAAGATTATGGTGCCCTTCCCTATAAAAATCACAATTCATAACATGAGTTGATGCGGATGTTGCGGTCATACTATCTAAATTTCGTCTAAGAGCATCAACTTTAACTTGTAATAAAGTAACTACATCAATATTGTGAACTCCTCCACTTGGCTTGGGCTTTTGACATATATTGCCCCACTAATAACTATTCATAGCAATATTTTCAATGAGGTTTTAAAGCTATCTGATTTCTTGACGCTTGTAGTCCCTTCAAAGAATTCATCTATCAAATGTTTTATGGCATAGCTTAAAACATCATGAAACATTTGCATTAGCATCCCCAAATCAAATCCATGATGAAGCACTTCCTTAACGTTTTCTTCCATCTCTTCCACGTTTCATATAAGGTCTCTTGATCCCACTGTTGGTAAGACATAATGTCATTGCATAATTTAGCCAATTTAGATGGTGAGAAGTACCTCGTCAAAAACTTCTCAACAAGCTAGTTTTGTAGGGTACTAGAATCTAAAGGATTCAGCTTTAACTATGACTTCACTCTACTTTTCAATGTGAATGGAAATAATGTGAGTTTGACTGCTTCCTCTATTGCTCCATTAAGCTTGAAAGTGTCGCATATCTCTAGAAAGTTTGCTATGTATACGTTCAAGTTCTCATCTGGCAACCTATCAAACTATACATAGTTCTAGAGCATCTAAATCATTTAAGGTTTAATTTCAAAGTTAGCTGCCTCCACCCTCGATTTACGTACATTAGGTTTTGTTTCTAAAAATGAAGGTTTAAATAGGTCCCTCATAGTTAGTTGAGCTTTAGGTTTAACTTCTCTATCAATTATTACTTCTAATTTAGTTAATTGAACCTTAAGTTTCTCCTATTTCCCAAAAATCTTCTCCCTTAATATTCTATGAAAAGTTCTCTAGTCTTTAAGATCAAGTGCTAATAGATCTATGGATTAACTTCTTGTCATAAAATGAAGTACCTAACCTGAAAATCAAAACACTATATAAGAGATCAGGTAAAGAAATAAAAATGAAAAAACTTAAAAATAATATGAAACAAAAATGATTAGTCTAATACAGATTAGAATTATCTAATATCTAAAAAATGATCCCTAATAACGATGCCAAAAATTTGATAGATTCTATGTGTATATATAAGTTTTAAATAAAATAAATCTAAAAATTTAAATATAACAATATAAAAACTACTATAGGCTAGTCCAACTATTGTATCATAGTAATGGACTATTAGTAATTTTTCTCTCCTCGCTATTTAACCTGTCCAAGTTTTATAATTGATTTGATAATAAACTAAATTAAATTAATAGCTAACTAATGATTCCAAAACAAATTCACTAGATTTAATAACAAATCAAAGAGGTTAGGATCTAGATGAGTAATTAAGATTTGTTTATGTTCGTTTTAAAACTTCAATTCGAAGGATTTTCTAGATTTAATTAGACCATATATTCCTTAAAGTGAATTGTACTCTCTCTCAAATTATACAATTCCTATATTTTTAATAAATTAATCAAAATTTCTCCTTAATTAATATACCAATTAGAAGCATTAATTCTATTTATAGAACCTATTATCTTGATTAAATTCACATCTAATTTAGAAAATATTGTGTAAGTTTGTCTCTAAATTTTTGTGTAAGATTCATTACCTATGGATTGATATATTCGTATAGACAATCTCTCGATCCAAATACAATAAATCAAATAATCAGAATTGTAAATTATGTTCGTATAGAAAACAAAACCAATTCATTAATTTTATAGATAAATCTAAGTTAAAATCTGGAAATTCAAATTAAATCAAAGTAAAAGTAATAAAATTTACATCTTATGATTCATAAATACCTAGATCCTATAAAAATTTAGTTCCACAATATGATTAAAAAAACAAAAATTATAAAAGAACAAGAGAATTGAAAGCTCATTGGTGAGGTTGTCACATGCTACCAAATAATAAATACTTAACTTCCTAACTATGTAGTAGAATAAGTCAGAATCGATCCTATAGAAAACTGGTTAATGTCGATGCTATTTTCAATGTTGCATAAAAGAAAATAAAAACAAAAAAGCCCTTATTTTCATGAAATTAAAACTAAGCAGAAATAGTAACTAATGAAAGTAATGTGAAAGAACACAAGCGTAAAATATGAGTAAAACTATAATAATAACGAAAAGCTTGGTAGAAGATATTTTTAGGATTTTTAAAAGACAATTGATTATCGAAAGCATTTAAATTGTGATATGCCTAAGATGAATCAGTTTTTGCGTCCTATGTTCCTTTAATTTTAGATAAATCCAATATGATCATAAATTTACTCCTGGCTATGCGACAATATAATGCAATTTCTCTATATTTAATATAAGCATTAAGAATTAGGAAACAACTAACTTAAGATATAATCTTGCAAGTTTGGATTATGTAACCTAAATTAAAACCCTAGCTTAAGTTGATTAAGTTTCATATATAAAATCAATTAACCTGTTGCTACTTATGAAATTCACTAATGATAATCATGAATCAAAAGATCAGACCTAACAATTAAATTACAAATTATAAATAAGGTGAGCTTTCCTATAATCCTTAATTGTTGACATTTAAGAAGAGTTCTAATTTAACCCTAGCATGAAACACAAAACCATTCAAATTCCAATTCACATTTTATAATTACAACTCATTCATCCTTTTAATATCTTTAAACCCAAAGAAAACTAACTAAGCGTAATGAAATTAAACAAAAAGAAAATAAAACATGGGAACTTATGAAAGAAACAAGATAAAATTTATTAAAATTAAAGATTCAACATTACACTAACAATTTTTAAAGGTTTAATAAGTAATGAAATAAAACCTAAATGGAATAACATCGAAAATAAAATGAAAATAAGAAATCAATAGCAAAAACACAAACACATAATGGAATCTACACCTAAATGACTATTAAACGTAATCTTAGAGTATAAAATGAAAGAAAGTAACAAAATCCCTAACCTTAAGATAAAGAACAAGAAAAACAAAGGGTTGCCTAATGGGAGCCAAAGACTAATGTGAATATGCTCCTCTAATCCTTATGTAGTCTCCCAATTAGGCTTAAGGAGTTCGAGAGGTAAAAGGTCATGATTGTCCTTGGATTTAGAGTAAAACAATATTTTTTTGAACGATCAACAACCCTTAATAAGAAATCAACATCGCTATACAAAAACAACTGTTAAAGAACTTGAAACATGACTATTAATGACAGTTTCTGGACTATCAACAGTGCTACTGATAGTCCAAATTTCAACTCTAACACAAATCTTCTCCAAATCTCTTTTAAACTTGATCTTTTTACTTATAATATGTCTCTTCAGCTCAAAACCTGCATTTCAATTGATAATAAACATAATTTGAGTATATTGGCATAAAAATAAAGGTGAAATCATATTAAATCACATATGAAAATTCATAAAAATTACACCCTTATCACTCATCCTCTTGATGCCTGGCTTCTTGAATTCTTTATAAATGATATTGAAACTTTAATCTTGATCTTTTAATCTTGATGTTTGGATGCAATCTTCTCCCTTTAATTTACTCAAAAACCTTATAAAGTGGCTTAGAGTTCACTCTTAGTCTCTTGATGGAGGCTTTCGGTCTTTAAAGATTAATTTTAAAAAAAGACCTAAAATTCCACTTATATAGAATATTGACTCGATAGTCTTACAACTTGGCTCATGACTGTGAGATAAGTCATAAAATCTATCAAAACAAAGTCATAATGGTGGCCCCTGGCCAGATCCTCTTGACAGTTTTTCTCTCAGTGTATTTTCTCAAGGTCGCTTGTACTTTGGCCGCAAGTTAGAGATTGAAACTCACTGATTTGATGCTTTTTCTGCTCTTTTCAATTCCATACAACTTCTAACTTCATATATACATTAAATTGCTTTTCAAGACCTATGAAACGTTTACTTTTACCAAAATTATCATAAGCAACTTTTTAATCAAAATTTAACTATTTAAGCAACAAATTTACATAAAAATCTTCCTTAAACTTAGGATTTTTTAACTATGAATCTACACCTAAGACATGTATTAAATGAGGCACTATCACCCACCTGAAGCAATTGTCAATGATAGTGGTGTTAATGAGGTTAAGAAGAAAAGAGAAGGAGAGTGTAGTGCTATAACAAAGACCGATAGAAAATGGGTGAAAGTTTTTAGAACGAGGAAGAAAATATGAGAGTGATGGCAACGTGAGATGGGACTAGTGGGAGCCATAGTTGGCTGTTTGAGTAGGGGTTAAAGTTAGAGGAAGAAAGATAGTCTCTAAATAGGCACATATGATAACATTTGCTCTAAAATTTTTATTATAGGCCTTACTTACTAATTGGGTCTCACATTAAATGTCACGTGACTATTACATAGACCTAGCCATAGTTAATAAATCACCAGTTACGGTTACAAAACCACTAGTTACAGTTTATAAAAATCTAAAAACCTTAACCTAACCTTCAGTTTACGATTTAAGTTATGGTTTGAAAATAGCTGGTTATGGTTACGGTTATGGTTTGAAAATAGTTGGTTATAGTTTAACTGTCGGTTTAACCATAATCATTGTTTTATTATTCATAATTTTATTTCCAAACTTAAAAATTTTTAATTTG
>JAOXYD010191366.1:0-23291 GCA_028565735.1 Pinacopodium congolense | reverse complement strand
CTCTCTCTCGACTCCTTTCACCCCTTTTTTACATTAGTTGCCCTAAATCCTTCATTTCTTGTCCAAATATTGTGTTCTTAGTGTCTCTTTGTTACATTTTCTATCTAAAACATGATTTTACCAACAAATCACTTATAAACTTGCTAGAATCTCTAAAAAATATTCTGTATCTATTCAATTTTACTGTTCATCTGAAGACAATTTCTCAATTTTCTTAAGTTCCAGTGCTCCAATTCCTTATATTTTTATACTATAGTGTTAGAAATTGCATAAGCTTTCTAATGGTATCAAGATTATGGCCTAATTTCATCATCAAAATTTATTAATTTTCCAATGAGTTAAATATTTATGAAATTTTTTGAAAATTGTTTTCTAAATTTCTTCATGTTTTCTGACTTGTTTTACCATGATTATTGAATTATTTTAGTTCAAATGGCACATAGGCATTTTACTCAAGCCTTGTTGATCGCTCTCTTTTTACTAGTCAAGAGAACTCCGATTGGTTTAAGGTCTGACACAATAATGAATTCATTATGGAGAGGTCCATTGAAGCTAATGCAAAGGCCAAATTCCAAGTCTCTTACCTTTTCCAAGCTCTCCAATGGTTCCCAATACTCACCTTAGTGGGCCCATATTATCCATTATTGGTGAAGGAGTTCTTTGCCAATATAGGAGAAAATAATTCCTCTGATCTTCATGATATTCGTTCTTCGGTTAGAGGTACCTTAGTTATTATCACTTGTTCTTTCCTTTTTTCATTTTTAGGGGTGCTAGATGTCAGTGAAATTTATATTCATAGGGTGGATCGAGTGCAAGGTGATTCAATTCCTTCCTATCCCTCTTTCTCTATTAATATAGCTATAGCTCATTTAAGATTGATTAGTTCACCTAAAAATATAGAGTATTTATCTGTTAGAGACTGCATAGTTATGGCCATCTTTAGTGCTAATGTTCTTCATAGGGCCAATGGTATCAATGAAATTAGATTTGATGATGCCTATCTTTTGTATAAGTTATTGTATGGATTAGGGGCTATAGAAAGATTGCCTTTAGCCATTTTTATTTTACAATGTATGAGGAATGTCATCAAATTTACTCGCCAGACCAAGAACTTCTATTTTCCATGTTTACTCACGAAGATCTTTGAGGCAGCAGGAGTTTCTTTTACTGGTAAGGTAGTAGTACATCTAACTAACTCTATTTCTTAAGTTTTGGTCATATTTTCTAGTTGGTGGAGAGTGGAGGAACACTGCTTTTCAATAATTACAGGCAAGTGAGTGTATTGATGATGATGATATTCTAGCTCCTGAGGAAGTATAAGAGAGGCTTCCTCTTAGGCCACCACCAGATGATCATACTCGGGCCTATTTCCTCTTACACCTTCTTTTGAGCCTTCCTTTGATGTGAGCTCCATTCTTCTGCGACTTAAGAGTCGACTATTGTGTATTGAGCAAATAGTGGCAAGTATTGACTAGCGACTAGCAAGGATTTAGGCACATTAACAGACAGATGATCAAAGTCTTGATTTTTATGTGTTTTTATTTAAACATTTTATTCATAGACCTATGCTTTTGTTGATTGTTTTAGTGTTTGTTTTTAGTTATTTTCTGTTTCTTTAGTTGTTGTTTGGTTGCTTCTCATGGATTATGGGTTCTATTTTTATATTTGGATTCCATTGATGTTCTTTGATGACTTATCTTTTATATATGGAGCATGGTTTTTTTCATTTTGTCTCTTATGCTTTCATTTTACTTTTATCATTTTCAGTTCCAAGCAAAGATCAAATTTCACCGTTCACTTCAATAGAGCATTAAAAGATGTTATCATTTTATTCCAGGTGCTTTCCTTCCCTTTATATCTCATTTTTGTGCTTTTAGATTGATTTTATGAACATTAATGGCAATGTTCAGTTTAAGAGTGGAGGAGGGAATGGTTGTTTCACGCTTATGATTAATTGTCCTAAATTTTATCATTTTATCATCTTTTTCAAGATAATCTATAATTTGTGTAAATTTTTTCGATTTTGATACATATTATTGGCATTTTCCTTTTGATTTCAATTATTTTTTATGAATTAACAAGATATATTCTTATTTAATAGTGTTTATTAACATTTAACTTTGATTTCTTCATATTTTGGATAATGAATATCTAATGATCATAATAATTTCACAGGTATAAAATGCATATTTTCAAAGTGATTTGGAACTTCTTTTAGACACTTTCATATCTTGTTTAAATTGAAATCTATTTCAAAATCAAATTGAAAAGAAAAAAGTGCTTAAAAGTTTAAAAGTAAGCAAGTTTTCATTCATTCTTCTGGCTTCGAACTAGCCAGTTAATGTGAGGTGATTCAACTGAATAAATTGGAATGTTCACAATCAAATGTTTATCTTTGAGTAAAAAGATTGAATGACTTCTCAACCAGCCATAAAATCTCACATTATTGTTTAATGATTATGCTTAATGTTTAATTGATGTGATTTTAGTTAAAAAATGATTCATTTTTCTTTGAGAATGTTAATTTATATTTAAAAATGACTTATGTGATTTAGATTGAAGTTTGAAAAAAAAAGAGAGGTTATCTTAAGTTGTTTGTTAATTTACATGCTTGATTAATCATATATTAAAGAAAGGTTTAAATGATATGGTTTAATTGATTGTTTATTTTCCTAAGGTTATATGTTGTCTTGATATTAATAGTGGATTGATTTGCTTAAGGACAAGAAAAATTCTTAAGTGAGAGGGAGTTGATAGTGGTTCATTTCATATGATTTTCCTTGATATTTTGATATAAATTTACCCTTATTTTTATGTTAAATTTTTTTATTTATGTTTTAGAATATTTAATTGCAGATTAACATCAAATTGAAGTAAAAATTCAAGAAAGTATGAATATTAGAGTTAAAACAGGAGCCAAACATGGGTCCAAAGCTAGCTCATGTTTAACTCCAATAGAACTGCGCTTAAGTCAGGATCGAGAGTCAAACACGGGGGGTTATACAACACCATTTAAGTGTTCTTCAACTGTCATTTAAGCAGTAATTGAGACACTTTCAACCGGTTCTTCAATTTTGATTAACTGTAACTGGTCTGCCTGCTTCCCACTTATAGCCGAGACATATATGAAGTTAGAAAACCTAAATTCATGCATGTTAGAATAGATTAAGATCTCCAAATTTAAGATTTAGCTTAGGGTTTCTTTCTTTCTTTCTTTCTTTAGTTAGGTTCTTTTTTTGTTTTTCTTTTCTAGCTTTGCTCATGCTAAGTTCAGGTTGTATTTGAGGATTCTAAGAGTTAATTAAGTTGGTTAAAGGTTGTTTAACACTTTGGAACAATATTTGGTGAAATCTAAACCCTTCTTCCACTTATTTTACTCTCTTCATTCATATATGTTTAAGAACATGGGCCATTTTGATGAATTTAAATTTTCTTATTTATGTATGATTTTTTTAAGTTGATTTATTGCTAAGGACTGGTTCTTTAATGCTTTAGTTGAGTTCTAAACACATGTTTGAATGTTAATCTTTATTTATTTGAGATCTTAAAGTTTTTCTTGATTTGATCACTTAAGATAAGATAAAAGATGATTAAAGATCTAATAGTTATCTACTTTGATCATTGAAAAAATAAATAAACAACATAGTTTTAATCAAGGATATGAGAAATATACTTTAGTTAATCATAAGGGTACTAATATTGAATATGAAAATTTCTTTATCCTCTATGACATTGGTTCTGTCAATTTGCAAAATCATGAAACTAGTTAGGTAATTGATAGTAGTGGTGTTTCTTTACACGCTATAGTTCAAAAGGATTTCTCCACATCTTATAATTCTGGTAATTTCTAGACTGTCAAGATAGGTATTAATGGTTACTATAAAATTATTGGTGTTGGTGATGTTTACTTGGAGACTAAATGTGGTGCTAGATTGCTCTTGAAGAATATCAAGTATATTCTTGACATAAGGCCTAATTGGATTTCTACTAGTAAGATTAATAAAGAAGAGTATTGTAATACCATTTCGAATAGCTAATGGAAGCTGATGAAGGGTTCTCTTGTAGTAGCTCGAGATGAGAAATATTCTACACTTTATTTTATGCAGGCTAAAACCTTCGGAAGCATGTTTAATGCAGTGAAAAATGATGATAACAAAGTAGACACGTGGTTTAAGAGACTTGGTCATATGAGTGAGAAAGCTATGTCAATATTCGTCAGAAAGAAGAACTTGGCTAAATTACATAATGTGTACTTGAGGAGATGTGCTCATTGTTTAGCTGGAAAACAATATATAATTTCTTTCAAAAGCTCTAAAAATCTAAAGAAGAAACCTGAGTTATTACTAATACATTCTGATGTATGTGGTCAATTTAAGACTAAGTCACTTAGTGGTTCTTATTATTTTGTTACGATTATTGATGACTATTAAAGGAAATTGTAGGTTTATATTTTGAAGGACAAAAACCAATTTTGGATGTGTTCAAATAGTTTTAGACCTTAGTTTAGAGTGAAACTAGGAAGAAGATGAAGTGCCTTAAGTCAGATAATAGAGGCGAGGACATTGGACCACTTTAGAGATACTATAAAAAGCAGGGTATTTGACACAAAATGACTCCATATAAGACACCTCAATTAAATGGTGCGGTTGAAAGGATGAACATGATACATATACAACTAGTTAGATGCTTGCTTTCACATGCAAAATTACCGAAGTCATTTTAGGTTGAAACATTGAATACTGCAGTACATTTATTAAATCCTTCCCCATGTGTTCCTTTAAAATTTAATATTCTAGAAATGATGTGGTCAATTAAAGATGTTTCTTATAATCATTTGTGAGTCTTTGGATGTAAAGCATTCGTACATATTCCCAGTGATGAGATATCAAAACTTGATATCAAAACATGACAATGTATATTTATTGGCTACGGCCTAGATGCATTTGATTACAGGTTTTATAATCCAATAGAGAAGTAACTTGTATAAAGTCGAGATGTTGTGCTTGTAGAGAATGAGACCATAATGGATATTGATAAGATGAAGAAGTCGAATCCTCAATTCATTACTGATTCAGAGATAGTGCCTCAAGTGATAGTATCTAAGAGAATTAGGGATAAGAATCAGATAGAGGAACCAAAATTTGAAAAAGATCACATATAGATAGATTCTAATGATGATAATAAGCTTCTAGCTCCTGAAGCTCACGTTCCGATTCATCCTCGAAGAAGTTCTAAATGTAAGCAACCTTTCACTTGATATCCTACTAACACATATGAGTTGAATTTAACAAATAACAATGAATCAGAAAGCTATGAAGAAGTTATGGAAGATGACTATACAAAAGAGTGGATTAAAGCTATGAAAGATGAGATGAAGTCCTTGCATGAGAATCATACCTTTGAGTTGGTGAAGCTGCCTAAGGATAAAAGAGCTTTGAAGAATAAGTAAGTGTACAGAGTCAAGCATGAAGAACAATCTTCATAACCACGATATAAAACTAGACTGGTTGTCAAGGGACTTAAACAAAAGAAATGCATTGATTTTGATAAGATATTTTCTTCTGTTGTTAAAATGTCTTTTATTTATGTTATATTTGGTTTAGCAATTAGCCTTGATTCAAAAATTAAGCAAATGTATGTGAAAATAACATTTTTATATGGCAATTTGGAGGAAGAGATTTATATATAGCAGTTAGAGAATTTAAAGGTGAAAGGAAAAGAGGGTTATATTTGTAAGTCAAGGAAGAACATATATGATTTGAAACAAGTACCAAGATAATCATATAAGAAATTTGAGTCAATTATAAGGGAGCAAGGCTATAGGAAGACTACTTCAAATCATTATGTATTTTACCAAAAATTTTCTAATAATGATTTTTATCATTCTTTTATTATATGTTGATGATATATTAATTGTGCGTAAGAATGCTTTCAGGATTGATCATTTAAAGAAGCAGTTGAGTAAGTCTTTTACCATGAAAGACTTGGGGATAACAAAGCAAATCCTTGGTATATGGAATTATTCGAAATAGGAAAGCAAATAAGTTGTGGTTATCTCAAGAGAAGTACATTAAGAAGATGATTCAAAGATTCAACATGGATAATGCTAAAGCAGTTAGTTCTCCTCTTGTTAATCACTTTAGATTGAGTACTAATCAAAATCCTTCTACTAATGAATATAAAACAAGTATATAACGAGCTCTTTATTCTTTAGCAGTTTATAGTTTAATGTATATTAAGATATGTACTAGACCAGATATTACTCATGTTTTATGCCTTGTTAATAGGCACCTTTCTAATCCTGATATGGAATATTGGGATATTGTTAAATTAATATTAAGGTATCTATGTGGGACTTCTAGATTATGCTTGTATTTTTTGTATTGATAAATTTATACTAGTTGGTTGTACAGATACAAAAATAGATGGTGATATTAATTCCAAAAAGTCTACTTCAGCATACTTGATATCATTTGTAGTGAGAGTAGTATCATAGAAATCAAAATTATAAAAGTATGTTACACTTTCTACCACATAAATGGAGTTCATTGTAACAACCAATGCATGTAAGAGTTATTGTGGATGAAGAAATTTTTTAAGGAACTTGGTTTCCAACAAGAACGTTATGTATTATTTTGTGATAGTTAAAATTCTATTCACCTTGGTAAGAATTATTCTTTCCATTCGAGATCAAAGTATATTGATGTCAGATATTATTAGATAAGACATGTATAAGATTTTAAGCAATTTCAACTTGAGAAGATCCATATTGATGAAAATAATTCGGATATATTAACAAAATTTTTACCAAGAGAGAAGCTTGAAAGTTGTTGTTTGACTACAAAAATGATAGTTCCTTCCATATTAGCATGACGAGGAGTTTGATAAAGTCACACCACTATGAAAAGTTAAGAATGGTGGGCTTTTATTTTTGTCTTCATTAATGTTGTGTGTTTTCAGGGATTTCCTTGTTTTGTAACCTTCATTTGTCCTTTTTCTTTTTCTTTTTGTCAAAGTAAATGTTTCATTTTCTCAAAAAAGATGATGAGGTTGTTGCATTTTTTAATTTTATAGGTTGTGTTTTGCTTATATATAGGTTATAATAATAGATAAAGAATAGCAATAGAGAGAAGAGAGAAACTAGAAAAATAAACAAAAAAAGATGTGTTGTGTGAGAGGATTGAGACCCAAGTTATTTTATTTAACCAACATCAAAATGTTCTAATCTTGAAACCCTTTTTGATTCGTGTTTTTTGGGTATGATATTTTTTTTATTCCTCTTGTTAGTATTTTGTGATTATTACCCCTATTTATTGAGTAGGGAAGACTGATTGTTTTACCTATTATTTTACATAATAGATGATTTACTGACTTACGCCCGTGATTTTTACTCCTTGATTTTAAGGTAGTTTTCCACGTTAAAAATTATAATGTCTCATACAACTGATTTCTTCAAATGTTATTGTACATTTTGTATTAAATTATTTTAGGACATGCTATACTCAATAGTTTTACATAAATTTGGAAGAATTATTTTTGGCATTCTATTGTGATAATTTTATTATTGGTGAAATGCTCCCAACACTAAATTAGGTCCTACAACCTGAAGATTACAATTGATAGCAAATAGGTTAATATGTATAAGGAGCTTACAACAAAGGATTCTACAATAATCCACTGAATACAAAACTCTATGCTATGAGAAGTGAGCTCATAATTAATCTTAAGTAGTCGTTAGTAACTCTCATGGTCATTTAGAATGAGCATCACTTAAAACTTAAAATTATATATGATGAAGCACACCAATGCCTAGGAGAATATATGAATGCCTAAATTAATAACTACAATCAACACCTTTAATTAGTTGTATTTTAAACAAGATGTAATATTATTGACCCATTTATGAGTATACTTGATTAATTTCTTAATAAAGTCTCCATATTTATTAAAGTTATTTCAATTTCTTGGTTACTAATGTTTGTAGTTAGTTGATAATTAATTGCATGATTTAAGGTTTTTTTTAATGTGAAAGAAAAAAGTTGAAATATGAATTGTAAATCATAAGATACTAAATTTATGATGAGATTAATAAAAAAAATTAACTTATCTTTTGAGACATTATACAAAATTTTAAAAAAATTGAAGAATTTTTGTAAAATTGAATGAAAGTGGATTTAAGGTTATAAAAAAACAAATATATAATTATGCTTACTAGCCTAAAGAGTCTTGGCACCAAATTTAACAAGCTATAAAATGTTTATTGGATCTTTTATTCTATCATTTATAACAACTATGTACAAGTGATTAACTTGTGAATTGGAAAAAAAAAACTTCAATTTTTGTTTTACTTATTAAAAGAACACTTTTATGATTTAGAAGTATTAAATAAAACACCATGTTAAAAAAGATGTTATATTGAATTTAGTTATTTGATAAAATTTGCAATGAAATTCACATCGAGGTAGCATATAGACTTTGTCATGTGTTTAATAATCTTTATTAAAATATTTGGAAAAAAATTAATAAAAATGTATAGTTTAATGTCATAAATGTTTTAGTAATTATAAACCCTAAGAGTATTATCACAAAAGAGTCCACATCTTCTACCATTAACTTAATAATATTCAAGTTCTAAAGATTTTTCTTATTATTAATTTTTTTAGTTTTCATAAAGTTAATTAAGTTGACTTACCAAGTTATTTGTTAATTCCAATCTTTTTAGGATAGTTCGTAAATTAATTTATGATTTTCAAATACTAGATTTAGGCTTAAAAATTTGAAATTAGGTTTTCAAGTTTTCTTTCCAATTTGGATTTTACAAAAGACATATTGAGTTTATGATTTTACATTTGAAGTACCTTTTTAATTTTAACTAAGAAGGAGAATTGTTAATTTGACATTTTAACTATTTTCTTTCTCACATTACAATACATAATTTTTTATATATTATTTTAGGTTAATTGCTCCCCATTCACGTATCTCTATCAAATAACATTTTAAGGTTTTAAAATTATTAGTTAGGTTATTAGACTTTAAAATATTATCACATGACTTTTTAATTGTTAAGCCTTGTTGTCTGACCATTGCCAAACAGCATGGCATGTTTAAGCCCTTTTTACATGGAGGTCATGAAAGCCTAAATGACAAGCTAGTTTGAAGTCCTGCTGAATCTACTCTATTGAAAATTCTTCATTGGTAAATTGATTTACACTTACATAAATTAGGTTAGTTCATTAATTTATGTTTTCACCCTAATATTCTACTTAAAATGATGCCTTGCATGTGTAATTTTGTAATTCTCTTAATTTTCCCACAACTTTTTATTAATGGGAAGCATCAATTTAGATAACTTAGTTTAAAGGAATCTTTATCTTTAATATCAATTGTGAAATACATCAAAATACTCATTTCTTCATATAATAATATAAATGTTGTTATTGTATTAAAAAGGCTCTGAAAGCTACAAAGGGAGTTTTTTTAAAATTTATCATTAAATCTATCATCATCTTTAAAAGAAATTTTTCAACACATTTATGAATGACAAAAATCATATATTTTGGCAATTATTGTATTGTACTAAAACTTTAATTGCTTATATAAATTTTAATAATTAACATATTTAAGATATGACGAATTGATTTTAAGTCAAAAAATTTTAGTGAGGTAATGTGATTTTTTCTAATTTGCAAGTGTAAATGATTTTGTTCAAGAAAGTCAATAAGTGGAGAAATTGATTCTGAGATTAGCTTTGATTGCTTATATAGTGATTGTTTTAGGTTTAATCCAACCATGATATATAAGGGTGGTGAATGTGACGGTTTTAGTTTGGATGTAGACTAGATTAATCTTGAATGTTTCATGATGAATATGAAGAATTAAGGTTACCATGAGGTTTGGGAATTCATTTATAGGTTGTTTAAAAAATCCTTTGAAGGTGGTCAAGGCATTAAAAATTGATGATAATCTTATAATGATTATAAAATTTAATGAAAATGGAAAGAGATTACAATTTAAGTTTATTTAAATGGAGAAATATGCTTTAGATTAACACCATCTAGTATGAATCAATACCATCTAGTATAAAGGTTGATTTGGACCCCTCAAATAGTAGTTATTGATGAATAATACTAATAAAAAATTTGGTGTTTTAATTCTCCAAAACTAAATCAGAAAAGAAAGGACTTAGATGACCCACCTTTTAATGAAGAAAAGGGAGATAAAGTTAGACAATAGTGGGTTTTATTTAAGTGAAATTTTTGGAGATGACATATTCAATAATGGTAATTGAAGATTTAAGTCCAAGTATGCCTAAGTAAATATCAAATGAAAAGCATAAAATGAAATAACAATTATGGAAGTAGCATAAAAGTAAATAACATGAAAGTAAATAGAATAAAAGTAAATAACATAAAAATAAATGTTAGCAATTAGTAAGTTAGATCAGTATAGGAGGCAGAGTCGACCATCAGTAAGCTAAATAAGTAAGAAAATAAAACAAATAGTTCTAGGTGGTAAATTCAATCCATTGAGCTTTAGATCATAAGTATAAAGGTAATAAAATACCAAAATGGAAAGAGAAAGAATAGATCTATTCTCTTTACTTCATCAAAGAACCGTAATACATCAAAGATGGTTAAGGAAATGTTTAGAGAGAGGAATGAACACTTTAGTGTCAAAACATCAAATACTCAAAAGAAGGCTTTTAGGTTGGCTTTGGGGAAGGTTTAAGAACTGGGTTATGGGTTTAGGAAGGTCACGGTCATGGGCTATGAGCTTTAGATCATAGATCTTTAAGTGGAAAAAGGGTAATGATAAAAGAACAATATAAGGTTTTAAGCTATATGGTTATCAAAACATCATATACCTTTAAAGGGACATTTAGGTAAGCTTTAAGGAGGCTTTAAGGTCTAGTTTAAGGCTTTACGACGTTGGTTAAAGGTTTAGTACATAGATCTTTAAGGTTTAGGAAGTTTAAGGGTAACGGTGGAAGATAACTTTAAGTCTTATGGCTTTAGGTTTTCTTTGCTCCCAAAGGGAAAAGGCCAAAAGAGTTTTAGGAGGCTTTTATAGGAAGAAGAAAGGTTTGAGAGGATGGTTCCATGGTTGGGGAGAGAGAGAGAGAGAGAGAGAGAGAGAGCGAGAGAGAGAGTATGAAAGCTTGTAAGCTTGTTAAAGCCTATGAAAGCTTATAAAAGTTTATTGATAGAGAACAAGTGATATCCTTTTATAGGAAAGAAAAGTGTATTGTTGTACTTTTGGGAAGTTAGTCTTTTATTTTTGTTAAAGTATTTGGTCTAAAATGGAGTATGAGTGGGGCTTGGCTTATGATGTGGAGCCTTTCTCTTTTGTTCTGTTTGGACTTTGGACTTGACTTGACTTTTAACTTCTCTTTCTCGTTCTATTCCTATTTCTTTTTCTTTTTTAAATAAATTTTGGGCTTACAAACACTATATAAAGATGAACCTTTACCCATAATATGGGCCTTCATAATCCATTTACCCATTTAACGCCTTTAAATGTTTATTAATGGATCAATTCCAAAAATAATCATTTTTGTTTTCTTGGACAAACAAAACTTTTTCTTCATTTGATTCCAAATTTGAGCTGGATTGAGACTTTAGCAATTGTTGCATGATTGTAAAATATTCTTCTTCAGTTTTAGCAGCATTAGGTAGGGTATTGACTTTGGATTTTTTCTGTAAAAATAAAACTTGATTGGGATTTACGATCTTTAATGGGGAAGAGTAATTTCTTCTCTTCAACGGTTTTGGTAGAGGCGAGATGTGTTTTAGAGAATTTATCTTACCACTTAATTTTAAATCTTTGGATAAGCATTAGGACTTTGATATCTCGGTTCTCTTTATAATCATACTACCATGTATGGACCTACGTAACAAAGAACTTTGAGAAAAGAGCAGGGACATTGAAAATAATTCTTCGTAATTAATGGGTTGATATTTTTGTTAAAAAACTTTGAAACCTTCATAGACCATTGGAGGAAAGATTTCAAAGTTGGTGCCATACCATTTCCACCATATAGCAAAATAACAGGGGAAATTGTGTTTGACTGTGGAAGAGAGGAAGAATAGCCATGAATGGTGACTAGTGTGGCTCGTTAGTATGAAAGCATTGAATCATGTTTATTGATAATCGAAATAGCTATTGCCGAGGTGTGTTGTAGGTTGGTGTGAAACCATGCTATAAACATTTTTGGTTTCCATAGTTCTTGACTCCAATCCATAAGATGTGTGATCTTTAGAATACAACATGTCGAATAGGCCAGAGGTGAAAGGTCATGTGTATAAGTTTGCTTTATGTTAACAAAATTAGTTTCTTTAAGAATTCTCATATAATAAGCCCGAGGCTTTAAAAAATCAAATGATTTTTAATGTCAATCTTCTGAAAAAATGTTTTTATCAAATATCCCAATATTAGCATTTAAAATTCCATTTTCACTTATTAAAAGATACTGAAAAGCTTCTTCTTCATAATAGGAACTTTGATAATGTGCTTTAGAAGAAGTTGAAATTTGAAATTTTTTAGGCACCTTTTCAATGTCTTATTACTTTAAATTTTTTTAAACTTCTTTATCCTTTGGGAAAATAATTTTCTTTTCAGAAGTTTCGGATACCATTGCGAAAAAAATATCTTTCTTCTGGGAGGTTTCTCCCTCGAAATCCTTTAGGAAAATTGCCAGATTTTGTGAATCCAATTTTTTTAACCATTCCTTTAGATCGACCATTTGTGATGAGGATGTACTCTCACTGGTATTTTTGGATGGGAGAGACGTGTTTCTTTTCGATGATGTCTCTCCAAAAGCGTAACTTTTTTATGGACGTTTTTAAGCTTTGGGAAGATGGTTAAGGGCTTTTAGTTTCTTTTCGGCTCGGTGGCCTTGGGCTTTATTTTGATGGAGGCTGTGACATTGGTTAGGAAGAGAAGGAAGAACATGTTGTTTTAGGTTCAGGAATCATGATCTATAAGGTAGAAAATCCTTTAATAAAAAATACTTTAAATCCTTGAAAGCCAATAGCATCAATGCTTAAAAATAAAAATAATTTTTAATAGAACATAAATATTTTATCTCAAACTTTCAATAAAAGGAAAATCAATTATGTTACCATTAATCTTGGTCGAAATACCATCAAGGTCAGTGAAATACAAAGTGATAAGATTTATGAAAGGTGTTCCCCAAATTATCATATGATTAATTTCATTGACAATAACAAAAGAAATTTTTATTGCAAAATTCTTTACAAAAATGTAAGCATTTGTTTTGTAAGTTATCTTTAACTTTGAATTATTTGCTACTTTTAGGCTTTCGTGAAATTGCTGAAGTTATTCTTTAAGAATTATTCGAAACTTTTAAATTAGCACATGCATCAAATAGGGCTATGGTGTTTATAACAAAATCTTCATTTACCTTTAAAGAGATCTTTATCAAATATTTCCTTGAAGCCTCCCTATTTATTACAGTTAAAAATACATCTAGTATCTTTTCTTTGTCCTACTCAAGGCTCTCTTTAATTTCTTCTTGAGGATTTTGTTCAATTTCTTTAACATTTATGCAGTTTAACAGACCCTTTATGGTTTCACCATCTTTTAGTTGTTGTCTCTTTAGTAACTCTATTTCCTATTTCATAAAATAAATTTGGTGTTCCAGGCTTTCTAGAGTAACATATGGTTCTTTAGCTTTTTTAGCTATACTTAAGATGTTTGTGAGGTTATAGGTAGAAGCTGTAGGTGGAAAATACTCCTTAGGAGTTTCAAAGGATTTTGTGGTTTTTCCAAATATTCCTTTTGTATTTGAGAGTCTTCAAGTTGATTTATGACTCTAACAAAAATTTTTGATCTTTAGTTAAAACATTTACCATATGGGAAGTTTTACTATTATATAAGCCATCATCTATAGAATTATCTTCTCCTAACAAACAAGCTTTATTTTTAGATACTTCATTTTTAGAACTTTCTCTTTCAGATACCATTAAGGATTGGATTTTCACTAAAAGTTCATCATCTAGATTTAAATTTTGTAACCTTTTATGTATACTACAATATTTTGAAATGTGATCCTTTTGATGACATTTATAACAAGTTAAATCTTTATATTTTTCTGATGGGTGAAAATTTTGTTTTCTCCTAAAAGGCTTTTAACTATACCCTGAGGGTTTCCTATACAGTGGAGGTGGTATTCTATAGCCATATGGCCTCCTATAACCTACTGGTTTTCTATATTTCTCATTGTTATAATATTTAGAAGATTTATCTTTACCTTTAACATGACTTTCAAAGATATTGTACTGTTTGTAAAACGATCCTAACTCCTTTTTTTTTATCATTTCTTCCTTTAGTTGTAGCTGAAGTTTCATGTATTGAGATATCTTTAAGCCTTCTTTTGGGTATAGCTAATGAGCTCTCTAGAAGTTAACCTATTATAGGGGATCTGGTCATTATTTCTGGCCTTTTCTCCTAAAAGAGGAGGAAGTTCTGCCAAGAACTTCTCCTTCCAAAAAGGTTTATTGGAGTCTTCTCTAAGCATTACCCTAGTGAGGAAGGTATCTTTATAACACTTAAAGTTAGATAGCTTCTTGCATATAAGATTTGATGACAATTCTACATGTTTATCCTTCAAATAGGATATAGCTCCTATAAAATGTAATGAAATAGCTCATATTAGAGTTGAAATTGCATCCCAGATAGGCTTGTTGTTCTCATATAATATTAAATCACCATCTTCATCCTTCTTATATGCTTTAAGAATGTCTAATTGTTGTTCTTTAGTAAGGTGGAAATCCTATCATCCTTTAAGTTATTCAAAAATTTAGCTACAAGAAAATTTTTTGTGGCATGATGAGATGTTCCTAAGTGAGTTCTATAGGCACTGGAAGCTATTGTCATCTGTTGGAGGATGTTTGGGATACTATATTCATACATATCTTCTATATTCTATTCATATACTGAAGTGACACTATATTTCGAGGGTTGAAATATTTTAGGTTTGGTATCCATATCTATATCAAAAGCTATGGGTTTATATGGCTTAGCTAAATTTTTTCAATGAAGTTTATTTACCGCAAGGGTAGAGGAATTAGACAACTCAAATGGATCTAAATGTTCATTGTCTCCTATACTGCTACCTTATTTTATCATATTTAGGCTTTAAGTAGTAGGATCCTAAGACGTATTGGGCTTTACCCTAACTTGGGCTCTAGTTTGGATAGATTCTCTTTGTGGAGCTATAAGTTGAGTATGGGAGTTAGAAGTACTTAGGGGTGTCAGTGATGATTTATTCGTTTATTTTATGAAGCTATTCTTCAACGGATTTAAGAAACTCATTGTCTTTCATTTTGAACTGACTAGCACTATTACTAGATACCTCGTGAGGTTTGAACACATGAGCTTTAATGATGAAAGTGGAATTTGTGAAATTGTGGAGTTTTTAATGGTCTTTTCAATTCTTGTCAACTGTTACCTATATTATGCAGATAAGTGTTTATGTAATTATTTTGATATATAATATTTTTTAAATCTTTAAGATTTACCTCTTCACTTTCAACTTTAACCTTTAAAGGTGACGCTATAATTAGCCCTGATCACGGTTAGGTTTTTAACTGGCTAATCAGCGATTTAATAACCGGCGATTATGGTTCAAAACTTATAACCGTGGTCAATGGTTCTAAACCGTAACCGTAACTAACAATTTCGATTACGATTAAACTAATTTAAAAACCGTGAACAAGCGGTTAAATCGACAGTTTATTCGCAATTATAAACCACCGATCTATTAATTAAAAAATTAAACAAATTTTAAATTTATATTAAAAATATATGTAACTTTGTGTGAAATTTTGTTTGATATAAAAATGTATTATTTTAAAAATTAAAACAATTGTAGATGAAATATGTTATTTGAAAGAACGAGAGAGAAAGATGTTGTAATATTTGTAAAAGAAATTGTACTAATAAAAAATATAGTTATAATTATAAAAAATAAATATATATATATATGTACCCGTGCTTCAAGCATCATGGTCTTAGTTGATAAACCGTGCTTGTCTCAAGCACGGTCAATCGTGCTTGGGACAAGCATGATCTCAGAGACCGTGTAGTAGCACGGTCAACCGAGCATGTCTAACCGCACTTCATATGGTCTCAGACGATGCTTGTCTCAAACAAACAAGTAAGGTATAAGACTGCTCTCAGACCGTGCTTGAAGCTATGGTTAGCACAGTGTTTGAGACCGTACTGAATGCTGAATGTGACAACGGTTATATATATATATATATTTATAATTATAAATATATTTTCTATCAATCTAATTTCTTTCACAATAATTACAACCTCTCTCTCTCTCTCTCAAGTAACATATTCCATTTACAATTTATAATTTACAATTGTTTCATTAATTTCTATTATTATTATTATTATTACTACTACTATTCATCTATTTTGCAAATAAAAATTTGAAATTAATAAAACAATGATTATGGTTAAACTGACAGTTAAACCGTCGATTAAACCGTAACCAGTAGTTTTCAAACCGTAACTTAAACTGTAAACTGGCAGTTAGGTTAAGATTTATAGATTTTCATAAACTATAACCAACGGGTTATTAACCGTGGTCAGGGCTAGCTATAATAGTGGTTTACTTGTAAAGGACATTTATTTTATAAAATGGTGGGTTTTTAGACTCTATGGTTCCTCCTATAGTGGTTTCCCACATTTTTACCCTAACTTAGGTGTTAAGTCTTTTAATGATGTCTCTAATAGGGTGAGCTATATATTTTTTAAAGGAAGATTTATGTTTCTCTCTTCATGAAAAGATTCAAACCAAGAAAAGAAAAATACATGGACTTTATGAAGATTAATCCACCTATAATACTCTTCATGGATCTCTGGATTTTTTTTAGAGAAGTTTTCAAAAAACCATGTTCTCTTTTTCTCATATTTTAATGAATAAAAATCTTTAAGTAAATATTCTTTATTAAATTAAAAAAATACTTTCCAAAACATATAATTCATTATTGACAATTTCAGTAACTGAGGAATAGCTTGGGGAAGCAGAAGCAGTTTGGTCATCTTTACTTTATTGAGGTCTATACATAGTTTGTGGAATGTTTCTACTATAGTCTAAATCTTGAAAGACGTACAAATTCATTTTCGAAATTTCAATCACATAAGGGATTCTAGAGACTCCACCTAGATTTCTGGTCGAGGTAAAGGCACTATCATCTATTCTCTGACTTGAAGAATTCATATCAAAGAAAGATTTTCCTTTATCATCGTGGAATTGTTTTACCTCTCAAATTTGGGTGTTTAGACTTAAAGGATTCGGTAGAGTAGGTTTTACTGCACCTTCAATGATCCACTCATTAGGTAGATTTATGTATTTCCACTTTATGGTTTTGGGGATGACTATGTTGGACAGATCTATTTGTAAATAGAGAGTTTGCCCTTTTTGGCTCTTCAGAGTTAAAGCTTTACTAGAAAAGGTGGTGAATATACCTTTGTAATGAATTTTATAAATAATGGCTATAAGGATTAACTCGACACTCATCTTGTAATTTTGTGGTTTTACTTGCAAAGATAAGAAATTTATGACATTTTTATCCCTAAGGAAAATGGTTAAGTTAGGATAACATTCAATGGTGATTAGACCTTTACACTGACTAGACTCTATGGCACTTAAGAGGGAATCTTGAAAGTCATAGAACCTAACATCTTCAAGAAATATCAAAATGGATAAGCTTAGGCCTTCTTTAGTGAGGAGTTTGATACCTACTTAGACTAATCCTATATGGATGTAGTTGTAACCTTTTCTTTATGTTTCTTTATACTTTGTAGGGATAACAAGTGAATGGTCTCAAAAGGCTTAGCTATAAAGATATCCCTTTCTTTAATCTTTATGGTATAATGGAACTTTTGAAATAATTTAAGTTTTAACTATTTATAAACCTAATCTTTCTGAAATTTAGGAATTTTCCAGCTATCTGTACATCTCTCAAAATTCTCTATAGTTTTCTCCTCCTTGTTTACTATCCAACTGCTATCTACATTCAAGCCAGAACTAGATGTAATAAATACAGACTTGGATCTCGTGAAGAAATCCATCTCTCAAGGTATTCTTATCTCACCCCGATTATGAATGCACTAAACCAACGGTCTCATTACCTATCCTAGGTCTTATTATCGAGACTACTCACCCTTTGTAGGCTGGATCATCTAGGTATTCTAAGAGATAGATAACTTAACACTCAATACTTACCCTCTCCATAAACTTCTTGTCTTTAATATTAAGTTAGGTGACTGTGATTTTGAGATTAATGTTGATGCAATATGCATTTTCAAAAGGAGTTCATATGAAACAAGGAAGAGAATAAAATATTGATACTTTAGGGCAAGTTTTGATGGGTTTCAATTTTGGTTTTCTATTTCTATTTTTATAAATATAGAAACAAAAAATAATACAAAAATAAAAAAATAACATATCAATATAATACAAAAACCCAAAAAAAAGCATAAAAACTTAAAAAAAATACACATAAATTAATGTAAACATGTAGAAATAAAAACAAACACGAAAATTTGAACTAAACGAGATGAAAATCCAATAAAAGTAGACCATGCAGGACAAAGGAGACTGACTATCCATGATCATTAGTGGCAAAAGCTCCATTAAAGACTGTCATTTCACACTAATCATCAATAGAGCATAGGTGAATGGATGACCATGAGCAATAGTGATGAAAAAGAAAAGACACAAAATCGTGAAGATAGTTAGAAACGCCATAAACGATCATTAGTCTATGTGGATTATTGACAAAAGTAGAGAAGAACAAAAAAGTAAAAATGGCATTGACTGGAGAGATACAGAATCAAGAAGTTTCATTACAAAATCAAGAAGTTTCATCTGAGACTTATGGCAAGAGGTAGATTAAAATTGAATTAAAAAGGCTCGATAAATGTGTATTGACAATGGTATATTAAAAGTTTTAGTAGATAACGTTAAGATTTAGTACTAATGTATGGTCAATGGAGTTTGGATCAATTTTCTTTAGATTTTCTAGACTTTGTACATATCCTTTTACTAATATATTTGCTTATTTAAAACAAAACTACAAATATAAACTTAAATAATGAATGATCTTTAATTTAGTTGTAACATTTATAAAAGCACAAAAATTTAAGCATTCAGGAAATTTTAGACTATAAACATAAAAATGGAAGAAAAGCAAAAATAGAAGTAAGTGCATGAAAACATTTGATTGAAGAATCCATGCTATCCTCACTTAATAGGGAGGAGCATTCTAAGTCAAGATTTGTTAGATTAAACATAGTTATGGACGAATTTTAACATAAAAAAAGATGGATAATAAATTAATAAGAAATATTATGAGACCTTTAAAGATGGCCCTTCCTAAAATATTTCTAGTTTGAAAAGAGCAATATTATAAGACCATCAACAATAAATTTTAAACATTAAGACATATAAGGTCAAGAGGCATGTGTTATGTTTAATAATGGGAAACAAAAAGAAATATATATATATATATGTATATATATAACAAATTGAAGCACTTTTCCCATTTTTTATAAAGCACAATATCTGAAATTCTCTTGTCTTTCAAGCACCCAAAGAAATTTCTAATAATGTTATATTTATCTATAATAAGTAAAAATTAAATTCCTTAATGCTTATGGCCAATCTTATGCATTAATGGGTGTCATTTAAAAACTAGGTATGGAAGTTGCTAATAATGTTTTTTGATGCCCTTAATGAAAACGAGATAAAAAATTGAAAATGATTTTCAATAGATTCATTTGTTTCAAATCGCTTTGAAATGATATTATATCAATACTAGGGATGCCAAAAATAAACTCGATCTAATAACTTGACTTGACATAATTTGACTGAAAAAGTCAACGAACCGAACCCGACCTGACCTGAACCCGAACCCAAATTCATATGAACCCGAGATGACCCAAATCAGATCAGACCTGAACTCAATTATACTTAACCCTAATAGACCTGGGTTTAAATGTACCTGAACCCAAATTGGCTGGAACTTGTTTTCACCCGAACCCGAATTAACCCGATTTATTAACTCGAATTGACCCGATTTTAATACAATGATTGCACTTTAAAAACATAAAAGAATTGAAAATTTTTTATTTAAGGATATGATTAAATTATAAAATGAGAAAAAATTAAATTAAAATTTTAATTAAAATAAAAAATAGTTAAGATGAAACTTGAAATACATCAAAATATAATTGAAAACAAAACAATAACATATGAAAATTCTCCCAGAGTCTGTAATTGTTTAATACATCTCTACTTATCAAAGTTCTATATTATCAGTAAAGAACTTACAGAATATTATAGAAGCAAGTTTTAAAAAGTTAGCTAAAAAAGGGTTAATTTTACCAAAACCCCTTTGTAATTTGTTAAATTATCAATTAGGTTCATATAGTTTCAAAACTATCAAATAAGTCCCTCAAGTTTCAAATTACTTTCACTGTTAGTCCCTCAATTATTTCTGACTAACGATGTACCACATGACATGTCCACATGTTACCACATGACATCACGTGAGAATGCACGTGGCACTGGACTGATATGAAAATAATTTAAAATTATAGGAACTTATTTGATAATTTATCAAACTATAGGAACTTAATTGATAATTTATCAAACTACGAAGACTTAGATGATATTAAACTCAATTAATGAATTATTTTTACAATTAAAATAAAATTCTTAATAACTAAAGAAATATGTGATATAAATATTATATTCTTTTAATTAAATTTTTTTAAAAATCAAATAAATAATAAAAAATATTTTATGTTTTATAATTCAATATTTGTACTATTGCATATATATGAGAGTAATACAAATATATTTTTATACAAATAATATAGTAATAATTACTTTGAATTGAATTTTTTTAAAATTGATGTTTAGTTTATCAACTTAAATAGGTCATATAATAATATAATTTGCATAACAATAGGTTGATAATCTAAATATCAATTTAAAAAATTTTCAATTTCAAGTAATTGTTACTATATTATTTATAAAAAAATATTTTTGTGTTAATCTCTTATTTATACAATATTATAGATATTGAATTTATAAAAAATAAAAAATATGTATAATTTATTTGATTTTTTTTAATTTAACTTAATATTTTATTAAAAGAACACAATATTTACATCACATATTTATTTCATTATTAATAATTTTATTTTAATTGTTAAAATAATTTATTAATTGAGTTTAATATCATTTAGGTTCTTATAATTTGGTAAACTATTAATTAAGTTCTTATAGTTTGATAAACTATCAAATAAGTCCCTATAATTTAAAATTATTTTTATATCAGTCTAATGTCACGTGGTATGTCCACATGATGTTACGTGGCAACACATGGATATGCCACGTGGCACGCCGTTAGTCAGAAATAATGGAGGGACTAACAATAAAAGTAATTTGAAACTTTAAGAACTTATTTGATAGTTTTGAAATTATATGGACTTAATTGATAATTTACAAAATTATATGGGATTTTGGTGAAATTAACCCTTAAAAAATATTAAAAGTAATGTTACTTACTTCAATAAGCTTTGTGAAGGGGAAGACTTTGTTCTGTTTTTTCTTTTTATTATTGCCTTAAGGGCATTGACAAAAAATATATATAATCATATCCTTATATCTAATAATTGTCTTTACACCAAGATCGAATATTATTACCCTTTATTCTAAATTTTTTCTATATCCACATGTTCGATTCGATTCAATAAAATTATTAGATAACTTTTTCTATTTTATCAATCAATTTTGATCAATATTATTATTGAGTGATTATTAGTATTAATCAATTATTTATATTAAACATTTATTTAAAATAATTATTCATAAATAAAGTGGGTGTATATGTAAAATAAAACAAATATAAAACAATTTAATTATATGAATTTTAAGTATCATGTTAAGTTCGATTAACTAAAAGAGTTTCATTAAAATCTATATTTACTGACACAACTTATCATATTAATTTGTTAGCTCTAATTACAATCTTTAATAATTATCATTAGTTATAATAAATAAAATTTTCTCTATAAATTTTTTTCGGTCTCTAAATATTATTATTTAATCTTAATAATTTAAATTAAACAATTTATTTATAACACATGATTTATTATTTATCGTATCCATTTAAAAATTTACATATGTGTACTAAAAAAAAACAATTGTAAGTTTATTCATTATTAAAAATAAAATTTAACAAATATATTTTTCTATTCTTTTTTATCTACTTTTATTCAATGCAATACTATATTTTAGTTTTCTTATTTGTAATTACATATAACTTCAAGGGCTAAAGGTGCAAATCTAAGGGGTCATTTGATATCATTTATGTATTTTTATTGTTGTTTTCTATTTTTATTTTCTGTTTTTATGTTTATGTTTTTCTTTTATTAGAAAATCAAAAACATAACGGTTAGGATTTGTAGTAAAAAAATATAAACTAAAAATTTCACTAAAAAAATAAGTTAAACTCTTTTATTTAAATCATTAAAATTTAACAATTTAGATAAATTTAATTATTTTTAAATGACTAAGCAATTAATCTTTTTAATATGGCAAATTCAACTAAATACATGTGACACCTATTACTCGAATGACCCCTTCAATAATTTTGGTCAATTAATGATCTTTTTGTTTTAAATCAGGTTAATTAAACTAAAAGTATCTGAAAATTTTCAAAAGGTAATAAATAGATCACATACTGTTTCATCTTTCAAAACATTAAGTTTATAATTATAATCATGAGCTTCCACCGAATTAACCATCGAATATAATTATAAGATCACATGATTATTATAAAAAGAGTATTATAACATTATAATACCATTTTAAGTAGTGTTTTAAAAATAGGGGATCAACTAATGTTATTAGACAGTAATAAAATTAATATAAAATTAACTAATGAATCAAAATAATTTTTTATCTTGGTTTAATTTCTAAAGGTTAACTGATTAATTTTAATAGTAAACTGAAAGATTTTATTCGATTGATTAATTATTGAACTGATCGATTAATAAATAAAGAGTTAATAATAAAAACCATCCGATCATTTCTTGTTTAATATGATCAAATCAATCAATCTGATTTAATTTTATAAACATTATTGTAAATAACACAAGAGCCTTCATTATACGAATTGGACATTACTTACTTGTTAACATCTTGTTGGCATTGTGTGTAACTTTTTTTAAAGTTA
>JAOXYD010191262.1:0-23292 GCA_028565735.1 Pinacopodium congolense | reverse complement strand
AGAAAAAAAAAGAAGAAAAGAAGAAAAAGCAAAGAAAGAAAAGAAAAGGAATAACAGTTAGTAGCATTAATAAGTTTGGAGTAGTAGTATTATTCATTTGATTATCTCGGAATCTTATATTTGTCATCCCTTTCGTGCATTTGATGCTTTATGAATGCTTGTGATTAACTCCCTTAACCCCTTTTGACCCACCTTAACCTTAGCCCCATGACAACCATAACCAACGTCCTTTTGATCTATTTTTAGCATGTAATCATTGTGGAGAAGAATTGGTGTATTAGCAAGCCTATAATAGTGTATTTTCCTATAGGAAGCTTAAGCGAAACATGAACCATCATACACTTGAGAGAAATGAGTGAAACCGTGAGCGAAAATTCATTTTGCATTTGTACTTATCTTTGAGCAATGGTTTCATAAGTTGAATTTGCTTATGCACACTAATGAAAAATAGTCATGATATACGTATTAGCTTGATGCCCAACAATAATACACGAAATTAAGAGTTTAGAATGAACCAAATCACATACCCAGATGGTATTCTAACTCAAAACATGTGCATGAATCTATTGGAAACTAAAAACAACTCAAAAATCTAAAATTACAAAAGATTGAAAAGAAAAGCAGCCTAAAACTACTTTAATATGAAAACTAAAAAAGAAAACAGGTTTTTATCCTAAATCTGCTACCTACAATGTTTGGAGAGGCCCTCTATTTATAAGAATAGAGCAGTTATAAGTGGAGGAAGAAGACAACCATAGATGTCGAAGAATCAAGTCAGAAATTGCTGCTGCCTTCCCTCAACGATGGTCTGCACCAAACTACAATAGCATCGTTAAAAGATGAATAGCCCGTTGTTAGTATACAAATTCTTACTTCTTAAAGGTGCGCTGCAATCCATCAATGGTGCTATACAGGGTGCCCTTAATGGTCTATAAATCATAATCTTTTTGCATCATTTCCACCTAATCTCCAATTCTTCACATTAAACTGCAATTGAATCATTTCTAAACATAAATTAAACATTTAAGCATATAAATAGGGGTAACTATACAACAATTACCATCTAAAAAGACTTTGAATTTGAACCCTAACAATAAGTGATTTTATAGGTAAACTTAGTAAACTTAGCCTAAGATTCCAATTCTCTAAGTTATATAATTCGATCTTATGAGATTATGACTTAGGCTAGTCGTTCTGTAGCGTCTAATATCGCATCACTAAATCTAGAGAGCTTGTTCTAGGTTGTCAGTGATTAGAGACAAATTTTCTATCATGTAGGATTTGTCTAAAATTGAAGTAACTTAGGATTCAAGAGCTTGTTTAGATCTATAAGATAACATCTTAGATAAAGCACAATTTTTATGTTTCTATGATCAATTATAAGTCCTAAATCCTAGGAATATCTTCTGCCCAACTCTCTTTTATTATTGTCTATTTCTTTTTATTTGCATTCTTGCTTATTTTTTTGTTTTCATTTGTTATCTTTTATATTTATTTTTAAGCTCACAAAAATTCAAGGGGTTTTCTTTTCTTTTCTTTTTATTTTAACATAAAATTAAAAATAGGTGTAAATTCTTTATAGCTCCCTATGGGATCGACCCTGACTTGCCTTACTACATAATTAGTCAGGTTAGTTACGAGCCACCACTTTTCTTTCCCCAACCCAAAAGCCTCTCGCTACTCCTACCATATATAAATCTTATATGATTTATAGGTCTAAATATTTCTTTCAAACCTAGAAGCATAAATTATATGCTTGAGATGGTCAAATCCAATCCTAAATTTCAAGTAAAGAAAACCAAAGTTTCTTCAAGAAAGTTACCAAAGACCAGAAGGAATATTAGGCATTCTCAACATATTTTAACTCTTGTGGCTAAAAAAATCCATGATATTAACCATGTGAATAGAGATATAAATCAAAGTGACACTGAGGAAAAGAATGAACTTAAGATAAAATTTGTCATACTCTAGTTTAAGTGAGAAAAGTTTGGAATTAAAAGTTACTTATCTTGAACAACTTTTAAAAACCCACTAGAATGCCTTCGATTCACTTATGTCCAATACATGGAACCCACTCACATAATGTTGTGTTTATCATTTTTTTTTCTTTTTTAAGCATTGTATATGTCATGTTTATTAATTTTGAGTAGAAAATTGATATGTGTAAATTATATAATTTTTATATTGTGCTATGTTGGATTTGAGGAGTTAAGTGTATAGAAGGATGCTTTTCACATTTTAGGTAGAAGATAAATGCTTGTCCTAAATGACATCATTTTTCTCTTCGGAGAAGGGATATTTGGTTTTAGCAAAAATTAAAGAAAGGTTAGGCTGAATTAAGTGAGGTTCCAATTTTGATTTTAATGATATAAAACATGTTTGTTACTAATGTTTTGTTTTATGATGAAGGTTTTAAAAGTAAATTTCATTAAAGAGTCATCTGGTGATAAAGTGAACTAAAAATTTTGGACTTGAAGATAAAAAATGAACATAAAGCAAGGTCAAGAAAGTTGGGAACCTCAAGATCTTTATTTAGGTAGATTAAGATTGATTGTAAGTTTTATTTGGAGTTTTAATAAGTATAAGGCTCAAGTTTTATTCATGTTGCATAATGTTTTGTATAAGTGCATAATTTTTCACAAGCCAAGACAAATTTTGTGTTTGAGTTCAATTGACATGTTTTTGTATTTAAAATCACTTTAGGCATGTTTTATAACTTGTGTAGATTGGTTCTAAAATGAAAAGAATGGTTTTAGAATGTTTGGAAAGTATTTGAAATTGATTTTCAAAATAAAAATTTGAAATTGGTCCAGTGATCAAGATGCTTTATGTTTTTTAAGAGCTTAATAATCAAAATCTTTGAAGAGAACATTTGAAACCTGGATGAATTTGTTTTTGAAACAAAGGAATTTATTTTAGGACTGTCTAAATTAGTTTTGGCTTTTTGTAAAACTCAAGAAACATCTTTGCATAACTATCGGTCTACTGGTGTTCGAGAACCAGTCGACTAGTTGAAAATTTAAACTTAATCGACTAGTCGTTTTCCATATGCACAACGACTAGTTTGATATGTTGTCTAACAAATTCTTAAGGATTTATAATGGCTAAGTAACATATTTAATGCATCTTTGAGTTTGAGAACAATATAAATACACTTTTTGCGCATTGTTGAAGTATCTTTATAAAGTTTTATGGTTGTTTTGAGAAATAAAAGTGACTAAAGTTAGGTTTCCAATCACACATTATGAAATCCTTGTGTTGGATTAATTTTTTATTTGTAAAGATTTTAAGAAGTTTTTTCATTCATATAATTCATCTTGATAAGATTATAGATCTTTTGGTTATTGAATTTTCACGTAAGACAATATTTAAGTTGTTATTGGTTTTATAAAGGGTCTTTTTCGTTATTGTTGGGTTTGAGATTAAATTAAATGGTTCATCTTCGCCTTGAAAAAGATTTATACAAGGTTTCTCTTCACTTTTACAAAGGAAGATTGATTTTATAGAGGTTCCTCTTTACCTAAAGAAGATTGATTTTAGTGAAATTTCTAACTCAAATTTATAGAGTGGATGCAGGCTAAGGTTGTTGTTTAATCTACTGCAAGTGTATGGGTTATATTTTATAGTATACTAATATCATTTTCTTGAGGATTTTATTTAGTCTCCTAACAACTTAAATTGTACTTTATTTAAGACAAACACTATAATGAATGTAATTGAAATTAAACTAAACTAAAACAAGTTAACAATTGAAAATTTAAGAACAAAACAGTGAACTTGAGGTAAATCAATGATAAATATTTAGGAATTACTTTTATCTTAATTTTTCCTACCCCTTATCCTATTGATTCAATTATACTTGACCTTAGACATCTTATAGTTTTGATTTCCCCATCTCAATACCTAGTAAAGTACCCCTAATTGACGTCAACAAGAATTAAATTGCATTCTCTTGGTTTATCAAAACTCTTCCTAACTATCTAATTATTTTTGAAGCAATCCTATGGTAATTAACAACTGATTAAGATATCCATTTAATTAACTATTAATTGTATGCTTATAGGTCTATTATATTACCAACTCTTATTGCGTAATATAACATGAATGTTTTAATTCAATCTTCGATTTAAATGAGATAATATGCACAATAAACATCACAAACACCTATACATTGAATCACTAAGATAAGAGCTTATTAAGATAGTTCAAGAGTAATTCAAAAACCAAACTTAAAAATCCATAATGTTAATTGAATCCCTAATATTCTGATTAAACATATGAAATCAAGGAAAGAAAATAAGTGAAGAAAAGAATGAAATCTTGATTGTTGTCTTCCTCTTACTCTTGAGATAGAAAATCTAGAAATTGGAGTTTTTTTTTAGCTCTTACTGTTTGATCTTAATCATCTCTTATTTTTAGCCTAAAAAACTTATTTATTTTTTTTCCTGAAATACTTCTTGACCCTTTAAAGGTAACTCCTCTGGTTTTCTAAGTCATCTTGAGTCCCAAATATCTTTAAACCCTTCAAAAAGTGTTAATTACAACATCCAACTTATTTTTCTTTGTCATGATCGTGATAGAGAGTTTCTCCCATCCTGCTCATACTTTCTCCAACTTTTCCAACGTTTGACTCTTCTAAGACTTTTCTTTATAACTTCTTCATCACTCATCCTTTGTCACTGAAATTTTGTGTGGAACTCATAACTTGATGTTCGTGCTCTCTAAATTAATTTCACAATAATTATAACTCCAAACGTGCATATAAGTGCTCACCAAAGTCCCATGTACTTGAGCTGGTGCTTATTTTAACTTTTCTTACTCTTCTCCTAATACATTCTTCATGGCATGTCCTATTACCTTAATATTTTATGTGGAGATTCCTAACTTAATGAACTTGCTTCCTAAGGTTATTTCACGTCTCTTCTAACTCCAAAAGTTCATTAAGATGCTCACAAAAGTTCCACAAAGCATGAAAAGTCATCCATTACAACTTAAGCAACATGTTATTCAAGAATCAACTAAATATGCACACAAATCACACGAACTTTCTCCTCAAACCTAAGCTAATGGTCATGAAAGCATACTTAAAACATGTATAATTAGGTTTCTATCAAAGGTTTTATCGCTAAACTACTATAAAAATTCAGTTTATTGACTCTCTCTTACCTTATTCTTTATATTTATTACTTGTGTACCTTGATTATATCTATATTATGTTTAGGTTAAATTGTAGTTTAGGGATTGATTCCTTATCAAAATTGGTTTAAGTTTAAAAATTTTTCAGTACCTTATTCACCCTCCTTATAGATGCTATTAGGACTAATAGGTTAGTAGATAAACGGTAGGTATAAATGGCACCTTTGAGTTCCTTAATAAGTGCCATTTTAATCTAAAAGAAAGACAAAAGAGTACAAATTCACAAGAGCAGTGCCATTTTGGTGAGTCTCAATTGCATTATACTTCTAGAAATATATGATCTAAATGTAATTTTTAAGGAACAAATTTATAAAATTACCCCTAGTTAATGGTTACCATACGTAAGGGGCATGCTCAATTTTCGTTAGGTTTTCATTCTTTTAAATTTAGTTTTCCTCTTTAGTTCTTTCTAGATAGTAAGTGGATGAGGTTAAGTGATTCTAGTATAGATTTAAGTAGATTTGAAGAGTAATGCTTTCAATTTTGAATTTCTTGTTAACTTGTATAATATCTTGATTCTTTGCTTCTTTCTTGTTATCAACTTCTTTTTCTTCAATAAAATTGAGATTTATAATTATATCTTTGTGTTTGTTGATGAATATATGTAGCTAAATTATTTTAGCTAGGGCTAGGGTATTAATGGGTTTTTAATTATGTTCTATATGTCTTATATATTGAATCGATTTTTAATTAATTAAGTACTTAATTTATCTTTCTTGGATTGGATACCTAAGTTAGATTTAATAGATAATTAAGGAATCCATGACTATTGACTCTTTGCTATTAAAACAATTAATTAGTTAGCACAATTGAATTTGTTCATGACCAAACTCAGGCTCTTTGTAAGGGTTTCAGATGTAATGCATTAAGTTTGAAATTTTAGTACTTATTCCCTTTTAATCTAATTTATTACATGGTATTCAGGTAAATTAGAATTACAAGAGATAGGATACTACCATGACCATTAGTTTTATCTAGTATTTATGAAGTTATCTTATATCTATTCAACACCTAGATTTACTTATATTTGATTAACTTATTGAACCTTGAAACCTAAATTAGATCTCATTATTGGTAAAACTCACTCTCTCATAAGATTTTAGTTGGATTAAATAATTAATTAAGTTTTTATTTTAGTTTTTCATAATTTCTACATAGAGACTTTTTAGATAATTATATACCTTTTGAATTAGTCTTTTAAACAAATTCGTGGTCAAAAGCTCAAGTAATTAGTGTTTGATACTAAAATTTAGAAAATTGCTCGTAGATTAAGGAACTATGACAAGTTATCTCAAACAATTACATTAAAAAAGCTATTATTAAGAATGACAAATTAGAAGTTGATACTACTTCTAAAGACTAGATTAAATTTGAATCTAATCAGCAATCGTTTATCCACAAAGAGAAGCAGTAGTAACAGATCCTAAAGATAGAAGAGTCTTGAATATGATAAACTTAACTATTAGGAATAATAATAAATCTATTACCAATGTTTTGAGGCCAAGAATCAATGCCAATAACTTTGAGATACCTTATACCAATATTTCTACGATGAAGGCATCACAGTTTTAGGGAATAACATTAGACAATTCAAAAACTTACCTAGAGACATTCTTCGATATTTTTTATCTGTTTAAGTAGAACTAAGTGTCAGATGATGTGATTACGTTAAGGTTATTTTTCTTTTCTCTATTTGAGATAAGGCTAAAGCATACTTTATAACTAGGCTCCATCACTACATAGGATGAGCTTATGAAGTTGTTCTTGGAAAAATTATTCCCACCAACAAAGATAATGGAGATAAAGACAGGGATTACATGCTTCGCTTAATATGAAAAGAGAATCTCTATAAGGCTTAGGAGAGGCTCAAGGACATGTTAGTTAAGTTTCCAAGTCTTTGTTTCATTGTTTGTAACAAGTGGATATGTCTTACATGGATGTCACCCCTTCTTCTAATGTATCTATAAGTAGGAATTTGATGAGGAAAATATTAGACAAAACTTATAAATTGATAGAAGTGATGACTACTAATAGCTTCCAATACCAATTAGAAAGACATCCAAGAAGGCCTTATAAAGTTTATATGATGAATACTTTGATTGTTTAATTACTTAGATTGAAATTTTAAGAAATAAGATAAATAGTTTAATGTATGAAAAAAAAAGCTTGGGTTAAGGTATAAGAGCTCAAATGGTGTGTGAAAATTATGGCGGTCATACTCATGCATCCATGAATTTGCAAATTAGGATCCCATTTATACATGAAATCTAACAAGAAAATTATATAAGGAATGCCACATAGGTCTCAGGGGATTCCTTTTTCTAGCATCTACAATCTAGGATAGAGAAATCACCCTAAATTTAGATGAAGCAATAATCAATTTCAATAATCACAAATAGAGGTTTATCAATACCTAGCTATTTAAAAGGCACTAACTAATTTCAAACAAATTGGATCTTTATCACTAAAAAAAGAATTCTTATATATACCCACTTTAAAGACTACAATGGAGAATCAAGAGACTTCCACTCTAGAACTTAGAGAATTAGGTGAACTAGCTTGTTAATTTGATGAAGGAGTAGGTGCAAGGGATAAGAACCACTGAAGTAAATATGACAGAGCAAGTAAAGGCAATATGAAAAATGGTAAATAGTTAAAGGATATTGAGAAGAATGGTAAAAATAAATAGAAAGAAGACAACGATAAAAAGTAATTAAGGACATGGATAAGGAATCAACTACTGATGTATGAGTTTTAAATCTAAAATAATTGACTTATATGCCTCACAATTTTAGACAAGTGCATCTTTCATTATCACAGTATATTAATAAGTTGAGTACCATTTTTAGGAGGACTTTAATGAGTTCTAGCCTAAACTATTAAATTATTATTTAACTTAACAATTAATTAGTTGTAAAAAATAAATATTAGAATTAAAAATAGACTTGCAAACTAATTAACTAAGTATGTTAATGGAAGTAATGTTAAGAACAATAAGTAATCAATTAGGTAAAGTTATTTAGATTCAAATTTTTTTTAGATTTATATTGTATTAAGACAATTTACCATATTTAAATGAATTATTTTCTCTAACAATAAAATCTAATCATGACTAACAAATATAGATAAATTTTTTTTGAATTGTAAAATTTACTCATGTAAGCAAACATAGACAATTTATAGAAAATAAATCCCTTGAATTAAAAGTAAAAGGTCATTCCCATATAATTAAATTTAAAATATTCTTATCTAGATAATGAAACACCGATTTATGAAAAAAATGAATACAATATAAAAGCACTCAAGAAATAGAGAACGAGAAAACTAATGAGAATGATAACTCCTTATCTCTAAGACTTTTGGCTTTTAGTCACCAAATCTAATTGCCTTCTTTAAAGTACAACCCTAATTAATGTCTCTTCTTCTCTTTATGTTCTCTAGTTGTTCATAGCTCTCTAAAAGAAAAAACTCAAAAGGGGACTCTCTAAAAGAACTCTCTTTTTCCTTTATATACCCTCGAAGGCTATAAGGGTTTAGGAAACCCTAATTAGAAGAGTTTTGAAAGATTTTTTTTTTCCAAATTAAGCCTAAACTTCCCTTTTAACCACTAGTTTATAGGGATCATAACAACATCTAAGAGCTAGAACAATGATACCTTATGATAGAATGTTATTAGGATATCCTTCTGTGTGACCAAAAGGGCTATATTAAGACAATTTCTTTCAAATTAAAGCTCTTAATCGAAACTTACATTAACAAATTTATATAAAGTCTACTTAAAAACTTAATATGGTCTATAAAGGTTAACTTGGAACATACAAAACATACCACTATAGCTAAAAAAGGCCATAATCAATCTAAAGTTGCTCAACATCAACTGCGTTTATTATATTAATTGTATTGAGGCATAATAATTAATAATCAATTTACTATTAGAATATATTATAAAATGAAATGTCAAAATCACTAATTATGAAGGACTTAAATTCCCTCCACAATTAAAATATACATTATCCTTAATGTATAAACAAAATAAATAATCATAAAAGAAGGGATAAGGGCATAAAGGAGCTTTCTTAAATAATCTTTGATAAAGAGAGACATCCTATGAAGTCCTAAAACACAAATTCTATTAAGCATAATTGATTTGGCAATAAAAATGATTAGTGAGTACTAAAAACATAAAAATAAGTGAACACCTTTCAGATAGGTCCAAAAGACAAAACATAACCAAAATGTAATAGCAAACAAAAATGAAAGACACATATCCTTTAAATGTGTAGCAAAAATCACTCATGAGAGCCTGCACCATAATTATATGGCTGGAGATACTCCCAAATCATTTCTAAATATTACTCTTTACACTATAATTGACTCTAAAGTTCTATTAATAACTCATGAATCTTGGATAATGAAACTTTTAATGAGGAGGCTGGAGCTAATAAACCTATATTGAGTAAAGGATGTAGACTTATAGGATCGATCTCAATATTCCACATTGGCTCAAAGATGTCTTTATGCTCTCCAGAGTTGGGCACATGCAGCAGTAAGATCATCCAAACACTCTCTTTCCACAAAGGGTGCTCACTGAGATTTCTCCATTATCCTTGGATGCCTCTGTACTTGCAAATTTTTAAAGATGAAAAAGTTATGCCCATAGAAGTGGTACATGTATCTTCTCTTCAAAATCAGCATCCTTTTGATTAGTCTTAGAAAGCATATGGTCTTATCCTTTTGATTGTATCATATGACATTCCTTACATGAGAAATGATAAATCCAGCTAACTGCAAAATTAACCGTGATCTTAACCCATGGATTATACCTTATAAAATTTTAGAGTTACTGAATCGTAACTCATTGAACCCACTGGCTTAGGTTTGTACATTAGCCCTGAGTAGTGTCATAAAGACGTGCTTATGAGCTCCAAGTATCGATGTAGGAAACCCTTATCCAATGAAGCCCAATGAAAGAATAAGACTTCAACTGGCAGTATCATAAGTAAAATTAGGGTCAGATGTGACTTGATTAAACTAACTGCCCCTGTCCTTCTTATGCTTAAAAGTTGGAACATCATTTAACCATCAGAAAAATTTCTATGAGTAATGTGTATGAGTGTACTTTATACGTAGGACTAAATATCGATGATATCGTCCCAAATCTTTTCCTCAATGTTGGCAGAAATTTTTAAACTAGATTCAAGTAATATAACTTATTAAATCTTAGAATCAAGCTCCATCTGAGTATTTGAAAGAAACTAGTGGTATCAAAATTTGACCCTACCCTAGGTACTACTATGCACTCTATTACTATGAAATTAGCTCGATGGCTCTTGAATCAATCTTTATTGTTAATTAAAGAAAATTTAGAGGCATCAAATGCTAAGTGGTTATGAAATGAGGATTATTCACCTCCCTATATGTTGAATAGTGCAGGAGAATCTCTAAATATGCTAGAATAATCACTAAAACATTTTGTGAAGTCATTAAATTATTCCTTCATTGTCGCTAGAATATTCCTTACCAGTGTTGGAATATACCCTCGTTGGAGGTGAACTTGGAATTGGCATAATCTAAAAAAAATGTGACTACTGAATTTATGTAACATACTAAGTTTAAGGCAATAAAAATCCCCTTCAAAATTTGATGGATATCTAGTGGAAACAGAGAGTAGAAGTGGTCAGGTGGTGATGGTACAACAAATGCCCATGCAGAGGGGAAGAAAATAAGCGATGCAAAGGGAGATGTAACAACAACAAGAGGGAAAAGTGGAAAAGGCCAACTTCGAAGGGATGGAGAAAAAAAAAAGGAATAGTGGCAAGGTTATAGTGAAACATGAGGGAGGTAGAGGGTGGAGAATAGAGAGGAAGATAGGGAAGCAGGGTGGCTAGGGAGAAGGATATAGGTTTAATGTTTTCTGCAAAATGGTACCATTTTTTATTTTTTTAGTTTGAAAGAACATAAAGGTGCTTAAGTTTAAACTACAAAGACACCGTGGTTATATCATTATTCTTCTGATCTTTAAATAACTATAAATCATCACATTCTTCTTGATTATTAACTAGCCATAATAATGCCTCACATAATCAATAAATGTACCATTTTTAACCACTATTATTCTTCTGTCCTTATAGCATACCTTAAAGGAGCCTTACTTAAGAACAACGACTCCATTTGTTAAACCATTTTTCTTTTGTATCTACCATTGATAAAAATGATATTGTTATACTATTCCATTATGTTTCTGTCTTTACACACTCCTAAATTATTTTATTCACTTCAATGCTATATACTTATCATTTTATGCCTTATGATAGCTTCATTACAACATATGAGAAAAGGAAAAACATGTCATACTTAAATATGAAAGAACATAACACCATATAGTAAAGAAAAAAGAAGGATAAATGGGTTGTGTTATCTTTCAACAAACATTTCTTTGAAGTCTTTCAACTGGACGCTAATGTTAGAGAATTTTTATACTCCTCATATTCTTGTAGCTTGGGGTAATGTCTTCATACTTAGACTAGCTTTACCAAGAACGTATTAGGTTAAAGGAGATGTTTGGGTCAACTAATATTGGACTCCTTGTCTCATTTCCTTTATTTTACTCGAGGAATAGTTAAAATTGATCATTATACACACTTCCTCACTTGGAATATATATTTAATGGAATATAAATGTGTTCTTTTATTAACTTTACAAGGTATAGATCATGAAATTTAAACTCTTTTATTAACTTCATACTATCAGTCTCCTGGTATGACTATTTGCTCTTTCTAAATAAGTTGCTAACACTGATATCAAATCCTCTTATGGTTTTCTATTTCCCAGTAACACTCATATATTAGTCAATTTTTCGATTACCTACAGTAATATAAAAACAACTAGGTGCAAATCAATGATTAACTAAGATAAAAATAAGTGAAAGAATAAAAAAAATGTTTAAAGTAGTAATCCAATGTTCTCCTAGTATCCTTAAACATATATGACAATGATACGAAAAACTTGATATGTGAGTTTATATCTAGAACAAGTAACTTCCATACCTCATAACTTTAGGGTAAGTGCACCTATTATTATTATGGTGTATTAATGAGTTATGTATCATTCCCACGAAGATTTAATAAATATTAGGCTAAACTGTCAAATTATTATTGGATATAATAACTAATTTATTGCAAGGATTAGGTATTAAAATTAAAACTAATTTTTAAACTAATTAACTAATAAAACTAACTATTAAACTAATTAACTAAGTACAATAATGAAAGTAGTGTTGAGAAGAATAAGCAATTAATTAGGTAAAGCTTTCTAGATTTAAACATCTTTCAAAAAATTTTTTTAGTAAGACAATTTACCTGATTCAAATGAATTATTTTCTTTAAATTTAAAATCAAATCATATGTAAAAAACATAAATAAGTTACTGAAAAGTAAAATCTACTAATGCAAGCAAATATTGATAATTTACTGTAAAACAAAATTCTTGAATTAAAGTATATGGTCATTCCATATAATCAAATCTAAAAGATTCTTTTCTAGATAACAAAACACTAATTCATTGGTAAAAATGAATACAATATAAAAGCACTAAAAAAGTAAAAAATGACAAAACTCATGAAACACAACTCTAATTGATCTAATTTACTTCATTGAAGCACAACTCTAATTGATGTCTCTTCTTCTCTTCACATTTGCTAGTCATCTATGGCTCTCTAGAAACAAAAACCCTTAAAGGGAACTCTCTAAAAGATCTCTCCTAAATTATAGTTGAAATAAGCTTGGTCGTGAGATCTATACAGAAGACTTCAAAGGAAAACTCATAACCATGGGTCTGGATCTTTTAGTATAAACTCCAATTTTTAGTCTTTGTTTAAAAAATGTTTGATCCTTGGAAGCCCAGAGCCATCACAAAGAGTCAAAGGGAGAGTACTAATCCATCTTTTTAGGATATTAGAGAAAATTAGAGGGAAGATCAAGATTGATGTTTCAAAAAGAACCGTAGATGAGTCAAGGGATTCAAGCTTCATAATCATGAGCTTTTTCATCCCTATCTCTTTTATGATTGTAGTTTTTTATTTTATTATGTTTAGGAACTAATTTTATTATAGGACCTAGATGATTATGAACCCTAAGGTATAATGTTTATTGTTTTTGGTATGGATTCAAAGTTGAATTTCCAAATTTTATCTTTGATTTATCTATAAGATTAATAAAATTGATTCTTCATTTCCATACAAATGCAAGGGTTAATTTCAATTATTTTATTTCATATGTTTAGTTTGAGAGATTAGATATACGAATATATCAACTTTGATAAGTAATGAATCTTACATAAAGACCTATAGATAGGCTAACATGAAATTTTCAAATTAGGTGTGAATCCAATCAAAATAATAGGTTTCATAGAAAAATTTTATAATCCAATTAATATTTTGAAATAAGGAGAAATTATGCTTAATTTATCAAGATGGATAGGAATTGTAAAACTTGAAAGTATGATTTATTTTAGGGAACTTACAGTATAAGATAAACAGGAGAATTTGTTGAATTGAAGTTGAATAATAAACATGGACATATCTTAAGGGGATTAACCATCTAGATCCTAGTTTTTTTATTGCTTGCTAAGTTTAGTAAATTTGTGTTTGAATTCTTTCTTAGTTATTAGTTTAATTTTAGTTAATTAATCAATCTATCATCAACTAAATAGGTTAGAGAGTGAAGGAATGTTACTATTATTTCAACATATTTCTCATTGGATTGACAATCCATATTCATAGTAGCTATACTATAATACAATGGATGAACTTGCCTATACTTATAAGTTTATTTAGACTGCATCAAGTTTTTGGTGCCAATGTTGAGGAGTTGTATTTAATTATTAAGAAATTATATTCCTTATTAGACTAACTATCTTTGTTTTTGTTTTTATTATTGTTTGTTTTAATTGTCTACATTTTTTATTTTCTATAATTTTTGTCGATTATATATATATTTTCTTTTCTTGATATCTTGTTTTGTTTTATTTTCAAGCTAGATACTTTATTACATGACTAGAATCAATTCATGGACTTTCTTGAGCCTAATTCTAAAGTTGAAAGAATGTTTCAAAGAACTTTGAGGGAAAAGAAATATACTAGCTGTACAAAGCTTAAGGATTAATGTGTACAATTGGAGGACAACATGAATAGAGGGTCGAGACCTCAATTAACTATGGGGGATTTATCGTGACCCTTACTATAAGGCACTAAATCTAGTATATATAGGTTGAGGGTTAAGTCCAATATATTAATTAACTGTAAGGGATTTATCGTGATCCTTGCTATAAGGCACTAAATCTAGTATACATAGGTTAAGGGTTGAGACAACTAGTTTTGAAATCAAACCTTAAATGATTCAAATGCTCCAAAATTATGTATAATTTGATGGTCTATCAAACAAGGACTTGAATACTCATGTAGCTAATTTTTTAGAAATATGTGATATCTTTAAGTTGAATGATGTTTCAAAGGAGGTAGACAGGCTGAGATTATTCCAATCCACCTTGAGAAATAGAACCAAGTTATGGATCAAGTGTAACCATACTAGTTTTATTACCTCCTTAAACTAGCTTACATAAAAATTTTTGACAAGGTACTTTCCCCCTTTCTAAGTTATAAAATTATGTAATAATATCATCTCTTTTCAGAAATGGGAATAAGAGAACTTACATCAGGCTTGGGTGTGATGGAAGGATATATTGATGAAGTGCCTTCATCATAGATTTGATTTGAGAATTTTGATGCAAAATTTTCATGGTGGTATAAACTTCACCATAAAAATAACTCACTGATGCATCTTCTGGTGGTACTGTTAGTTTCAAGACACCAAACCAGCTCTAGGAGCTTATTGAGAACATTGTTATAAATGCCTACTGGTAGGATAGCACATGACAAAGATTTGAAACTATTAGGGTATATAATATTGATGTAGTTAACTCTTTAAGAGTAAAATTGGATGTTTTGACTAGGAGGAAGATAAGGATGGAGAAAAAAGTGAAGGGTTAAAAAAAGAAAAATAGGGAAAGAATACAAGGCACCAATTCCATTTCTAAGTAGGCCATAAAAGGAAAGTCAAGATGAGCAATTCAATAAGTTTTTTTAATTTCTTAAACAATTGCATCTTCACATACTTTTCAAAGATATTTTGTCATAGAGGCCAAAGTGTGTCAAGTTCTTAAAGGATCTCCTTTTAAATTAAAAAATTTAGAGGGGTTGTTTATGGTGAGATTGAATGAATAATTTTCAGCCATCCTTTAAAACAAACTACCTTAAAAGCAAGAATATATAGGGAATTTTACTATCCCTTGCATTATTGATAATTTATTTTTTAATATGGCATTAGTGGACTTAGGTGTTAGTGTACATTTGATGCCATATAGCTTGTTTAGCAAGATAAGACTTGGTGAACCAAAACAAACTAGGATGAGAATTTAATTTGTGGATAGATCTACAAAATATCCTAGAGGAATAATTGAAGATGTTTTACTTAAGGTTGTCAAAATTTTAGTTAAGGTTGTCAAATTCATCTTACTTGTGAATTTTATGATTTTAGGAATGGATGATAAGGTAGAGATTCCATTGATTTTAGGTGGACTCTTTTTAGTTATAGCTAAGGCTTTAATAAATGTGCATTGTTGAAAGCTAACAATTAATGCCAAAGATGAAGAAATTATGTTTTAAAATTTCTAATTCTTTGAAACTTTTTAAGGGTAAAGATGGTAATATTTTTGTTTGGATGTGATTGATACTAAAAGTTCTAATGTTTTACAAAAAGCAATCACATAAAATCCATTAAAGGTATGTATAGTTAAAGGAGAAAAGGAGAAAATGGACAACCTTGATGTCCTAGAGCAAAAGGAATACTTAGAGGCCAATAAGCCAACAAAAATAGTACTGGAAATAATGTTTAAAGATCTTGATTAGCCAAAAGAGGGTTAATTAAAACCCTCAGTTGAATCAACCCTAGGGTTAGAACTGAAAAGATTACTGGAGCACTTAGAGTATGCATTCTTAGTAAGAACTTAAAATTACTTATTATTTATAGATCTTAAAGAATAAATATTTTAGACATGATTTAGTTATTTTTAATTGGTTTTAAGGATAAATTCATGTGATTTATGTGCATATTGAGTTAAATCCTTCAAATGAGATGTTAACTAGCCATTTATATGTTTGATTATGTTTTATAGGACTTTGGTAAGCATTTAATTACATCTCTAGAACTAGAAGAGGTATGGAATCAATTAAGTTTCACACTAAATGGCAAGGTCATACGACAAGTTATGAAGGGTGCATCAAGAGAAGAATAAAAGAAGCTCAAATAAGCACAAGCTTTGATACAGATAATTTTGGTGAATCATTAGGTGCACTTTTGGAGTTCAAATTGTTATGGTAATTCTTAGGTTGCAAGAACATCATTCGAGGAAACTCCTTATCAAGTTTCATGGAAACTGGATGAAAGAAGGAAGAGATATGGCAAGAAAATCAATAGGAGTGGAAAGTTATAGCATCGCGGGCAACATCACACTTGTGATGTTGACCGTTATTTCTATCCGCTGGAAATCACTACCATGATTATGGTTGTGATACTAGCCGTGATTAGGATGCCTCACCCTTATGCAAATAATCTAATTTTGAGGTTTTGGGTGATTTACTTGTAATAAAATAATCCATTCAGTTGTTAAAACGGATAAATAAAGTTCTAGGTCATTCTTAAAACGTTTCATGCAATTTTAAAGAGGAGGAAGTATCTAAAGGAATAATATCAAGGATTAAGGAAGGATTTCACATACCAACATCAAGATTTCAAGGATTCAAGAAGATCCACCATGAGATTCTCTATTTTCTTATTATTTCTATTTGTTTGTGTGATTGAAATAGTGTGTAAGAGCTGAACTCTTTATAAGATTTGGGATTTTATAAACTCTCGAATGTAGTACTCTTGTTATTCTTATTATAACTCTTGAGTTCTAGATTTTTGAATTAGATTTGTTCATGGATATTAATGACTTTAGATTCAATTATTATGTGAATGTAACAATTATTTTTTAAGCTTTGATTTGCGGATAATTGAGAATGAGAAATTTCTTGTAATCATGAAACCATTCCGTGAATGAAACATCTTGCATAGCCAAAACAGTAGATTCTATAGAATGAATTAATGCATTCAGTCAAGAGATTGGTAGAGAGAACTTCCGCCTAGTTTATTGAATTAAATATAATTGTAAACTCAAGAGAGAGTGTAATTTACATTAGGGAATCTACGGTCTAACAAATCTAGAATTCAAGTTAAAACTAAATAGAAAATGAGTACAAACATATGCTATAGGGATTAATCACCTAAATCCTTCCTTCATCATTGAGTGTTACTTCTTATAAGATTTTCTAGGCATTTTACTTCCTATTGTTTATTTCTTTTAATTATCAAACTAATCAATTAACTGTTCACTTTTGAGCAGCTAGCTAATCTAGTTAGGAATTCACTAGTAATAATAGTTCTTGTGGTTCAACGCCCAAACTCTTTCTAGCTATATTGCATTTGATAGGTATACTTGCCTTTTGATGTATTGTGATATTGTTTAGTGTTTATTATTCTTGAGATTGATTAATTTCTAGATTTTATCTTTGATTTATCCATAGGATTAAAGAAATGGGATCTTAATTACCATATAAACATAAGGGTCAATGTTAATTATTTGATTTCATATGTTTAGATTGAGAGATCAAATATATGAATAGATCAACTTATAGGTATTGAATCATAAATGGAGATTTAAGGATAGGCTTACATGATATTTTTGGATTAGTGTGAATCTAATTAAAACAATAGATTCCATCGAATGATTTAATGCATCTAATGGAAAATAGAGAATCTGTTAAATTGAATTCAAATGATAAACATCAACATGTCTTAGGGGATTAGCCATCTAGGTCATAGTTTCTTTGATTACTTGCTAAGTCTAGTACGTTTATGTTCGAATTCTTATTTAGTTGTTAGTTTAATTTTAGTTAATTAATCAGTCCATCATCAGTTGAATATTACTAGTGTTCAACATTGTCCTCATTGGATCGAAAATCTGGAGTCATAGTAGTTATACTACAATATAATGGGTGCACTTGCCTATTCGTGATATTGATACTATTTAACTTGATATTTAGGATTTATTTAGTTAAAAAATCATATATGTATTAAGACAGATTAGTTACACACTTTTGAGCCATCTAATAAAGGAACTGGAGAATCCAAAAATTTCTTGTTAACCTTATATCACACCTAAGAGGAGGGGTGAAATAGGTATTAATTTTTTTTTTCAGTTATACAACTTAATCCTTTACCAATTTATTTAGATGCAGAAGTTAAACAACAATTCTAATTTATTAAATTGAATAATAAAAAAATTAAATAAAAAAAATAGATGTATAAAATTAAAAGAGTAAGGAAGAAGGACACAAATGATTTATTCTAGTTCAAAGTTGTCCATTTGCTCCTATGTCTAGTCCTTAACACCGCTACTGAGATTTTTTCGCTATTGCAACCCAAACAAATATGATGTTAGCAATACAATCCTTTTTTAAGGCTCAAGGATAACCTTTTACTCTCCCTTTCAAGGTAAGAAATAATCTATCATTCCCTTTTTATACCCCTTAATTCAAAAAATAAATTAAATCTTCATGCATTTAATTGAGTTTCTAATGCATATTGGATGTTAATATTTGTTTTAAATTGGTCACTTAAGATAAAGACATTAGATGATTAAAGAACCGTGACCAAATACCTTAATCATTGGAAAAATTAATGAATAGCATGGTTTAAAACAATACATGAGCATTGGTTGGATAATCATGAGGGTTCTAATATAGAAATAAAGTATTTTTAGGTTAAACTTAAACTTTAAGCATACCTAAGTCTATAAGTGGACAAATCATAGGATAGAACCAATAAAGAAAAGGCATTAACTTGATCATAACTTTATCTTGATTCAGTGAAGATACTTTATATCGGGCATTCCAATAATTTCATAACTTAATTAAAGCATTGAAAGCCTAACCCATAGCTAATTATTTAACTTCATAATCTTTAAAGCAATTTAAACTCCTTTGCATTGATTAGAAGCCATTAGGTTTATTTAGTTGTCTTAATTTTCATAATTTGCAATCCTGATTTCTTGAGATAATTTTAATTAAAGTGACTTAGTATTCATAGTATTTTCCTCGTAGGTTCAACATTTGATGTCTTAAATATACTTCACTTTATTACTTAGTGGCTGATATACTTGCCATAAAATTTAGTCTTGATTTGATTTTGATTTGAATGTTAAGAGATCAATTTATTTAAGACTAATTAGTACCTAGACGATCAAAAACAAGTTTTTTTGCTATCTTCGAAGAAAATATCTAATGATACTAGGAATAGATTGGTGTTAAATACCCTAAAGGTTTATCTTTTATTCTATATGTTGTTTTTTTTTTTTTTGGTGTTGTTTGATGTTTAGATTAGAATTTTCTATCTTTACTTTTCTTTATTTTAATTTGTGTGTTGGGATATCTTTTGGTGCCTTTCCTTAGTTATTAAGAAGATGTGAAGGCAATATGACCATTAGTAAGATCACCATTGGTATGAGCAAGAAGAGGAAAGTTATGAGTTGGGAAGTGGAAGGCAAACCACCATGTACAATAACATGAATCCTATGCCTTTGATTACCTTGATAACTCTTGAAAAAATCCATCTCACATTGATCCATCTTTTACTCCTTGTCAATCACCTCAGTTCCATGGTCATTCTAAGCAATACTCTAGGCAATCTTATGAACTTTCTCCTGATCGTGAAGCGAGTGTTGCAAAATTAATTGAAATGAAAGATCTAATGCAAGAGCTTAGAAAAATGAAATCACTCTTAAAAATAAGCAAACTTAGGGGCAGGGTTAATCTAGAAATGAAATTAGAGTCCTAATTAGAGTAGTTAGAAAGATCAATTAGAGAATATTCTCCATTTTAACTGCATGATATCATTGTATTAAAGGGAAGTGAGCTAAACTCTTTTGACATGGACAACAATAAACAACAACTTTCAATTTCCTTTGAAAAGAATGATGATGAAGGTTTTTAGTGCATTAATGATAAACAAGTTCTTGAAAGTGAAGAAATCTTAGATGAAGTAATGGGTGAGTCTATAGATAAATTATCTAGTATTGAGGAAGAATCTATAAGTATACAAGAAAACCATGACTTAGGATCCATTCAATTGAAAAAACATGATGTGAGTGATATTAATGATGTAAGTGGAGATTAGGAGAAGCTCATAATTGTATCAAAGGAGTTTGATTAATAAGTTAAAGATGTGGTTTTCAAGAGTGAGGAATTGATTAAAATTAAGGTAGCAATTAAGAGCGTTGATTTTCTAGGCATTATTACTTTTGATCCAAGGCCGAAAGTTGTAATTCTTAAATTTTTAACTATATACTTTGTCAAGGGTAAGAAACATGCATTATTTATCTTTAAACGTAGGACTTGTGATTTATATAAACACCTAATTGAAGGTGTATAAACCTTTAGGAGTTTAGCTTGCCTATATCTCGAGAATGAAGTAAGGAAGTTAAATGTTGGACCTAGGAAGCAGCGAAAAATTCTTTAACATTAATGTCCAACTAAAAGGCCTTAAAGAAGCACTTGTTGGATCTTTTTACTACTAAAATAGTTTATTTAATCTAAAAAATTCTCCTGTCTCTCTTTACACTGTATAGTCTATAAAAACACTATGCGTTATCTCTATTGGTCATATCTTGAAGTTTAGTCATGGATCAGACTTAGGTGATAAGTTTAAAGATCAAGAAGTATAGTCTTAAAATTCCATAATTCAAGGCTAATATCCTCACAATTGACTAGAATTTGGTCATGCACTGATTTAAACCACATTGTTTATTAATTTATCGAACAACCTAGTTAGATTTCTCAAATCCTAGATTATCTACTAACTTTATCTTAAGTGATCAATTTAAGACAAGCATTAAGCATTCACTAAATAAAGATTAATTCACCAATCATGCATTAAGGAATTAATTAACACATTTAACAATTTAACGTGACCAAAACTTCACATTAAGCACATGAATTAATCAAAGAACATAAGATTAAACATAAAGCACACATACTTTTGATTAATTAACAATAATAACAACATGACACAAATTTTAGAGTTTAAAGATCACCAAATCACATCCCCAGATGGTTTTATAGCACTAAATCATGTATTTATAGCTTTAAACATCCTAGAGATTGAAATCCAAGATATTGAAATGGAACAACTAAAGAAAAACAACTAAACAAAGAAAGCATTTCTGTCCTAAAAACTATTTGCCTTAGAGCTTGGAGAATGCCTCTGCATTTATGGAAGAAGTTACAATAGACAAGAAGAGACTAGCAACTACAAATATGGAGAATTCTACTAAAAGTTGTGTCTATTAACACTATACGGTGGGTGCACCAAAGCAATATGGTGGGTTAGAGACATCCATATAACTCCTATTCTTTGAACCTATATGCAGCTTACTGGGAAGCTATACGGGGGTTGCTCCTAACCACTATGCTTTTTCCTTTTTTTTTCTTCATTTCTTTAATTACTCACATCAATCTAAACATTAAACATTTTTTAGATTAATTAAACATTTAAACACTAAAATAAGGAAAAAATATACACCAAATAACATCCAAAAACACTATAAATTTTCCTTTTAAGAAATATCTACGACAAAATGTTCATCTTCGTAAAAAAAAAAATTGATTAACTTCTTAACCAAGTGATAAAAGCTCACATTTGTGCTTAAATTTTTTGCTTAATGAATAAATAATGTTTTTCTTAAATATGACTCATTTTTCTTTGCATATATTCATTTTATATATAGAAATGAATTTTGTAAAAGGTTAATGTTTGAAAAAATAATGAAGTCATCTTAAATTTTTTGTTGATTAACATGCTTGATTAATAATTATAAAATCTCGATATTTTGTTTGATAATTAAATGATTAAGGAAAAATTTCAATGATGATGTTTGATGAATTGGCCATTTTTCCTATAATTATATGTTATTTTGAATTTGTTGATGTATTGATTTACTTAAGGAAAAGAAAATGCTCAAGTGTGGGGGAGTTGTTAAGTGTATAATTTATAGTGTTTTTTGTCGTTATTTTATGCACATTTGCCCCTTATTATATGTTAAACTATTTAATTTTTCTTTTGACATGTTTGATTTACATATTAAAATTGAAAAGTGAAGAATTCTAGAAAAATCAACAAAAATATCATATTGATGAACCAAGGAAGATTTCACCCTATTTTGATTATGCAAAACAATTTTATTACTAATGTTTGTTATGCTTAAGTGTGTTAAAAAATAGGTGTATGGATAAAATACGAATGAATTCGCGTAAAGAGTCATGGAGCCTAAATGGAGTTTATGAGGATCATATATGAAAAATAAAGTCATTGAAGGGGAAAATTAGAATTGATATAGGTTTATTTATGTGATTTTTATTGTATTTTTCGCTTAGTTCATTTTGGTTATTATTGCGTTGGATAGGTGACTTTAAAAAATGACAAGTGATCTGAAATGATTTTACTTTAAAACGAACGGACTTTTTAAGCAAGTGCACCTATCCAAAAGTAATAAAGTGGAGTAAAATTTAAAATTCCGAGTGTCGATCCCACGAGAAAATTGTTACTTAATTGCCAGGTTGATTGGATTACAATTATTTAGGAAAATCTTAAAGAAATTGATTAAAAATTGGAAAAGGCTAAAATTGGCTATTTTGGCTCAAAAACTTCAAAAACGAATTTTAATTGCTTTTGAAAAATTCTTTAAATTACCAAATGTGTAAAAGAGCTATGGATTAGATGTTTGATGATTTATTCGAGTTTAAAAATAGGTTTAATGTCTGATTAAAGTCCTTTACGAAATCAAATCAAAGCTATGGTGAAGACTTTGATTTTTCTCCATTTAATCTTGTTTAAAGTTTGGTTATGCTTTAAAATCAAGTAAATGGGCATAAATTACAAGAAGGTG
>JAOXYD010191153.1:0-23293 GCA_028565735.1 Pinacopodium congolense | reverse complement strand
TCGTGGGATCGATACCGTTCTTTACTACAAGTACGACCCGTATACTTGCGGTTTTGAGCGTAAAACTTGCAGTTGTTCGTTTTGCGATATATTATTTTCTCAACACTTACACCACCCTATATGCTCTTTGTTATTGAATTTATAATCATTAAAAGTTGGGCATTTCCTTGAACTAGAGGTTGGGTTGAACTAAAGGTTGGGAAGGATCCTGGGGTCATCAAATTGAAAATTACATGAAAATGAGACTGCAATGTTGCTAGGTTATGGTTTTTTTTTTCACCACAAAAATATTCCCTAATCGTTTTTAGGATATTCTCATCATCATCAAAATATTCCTTATTACTTATGACAATAACAAGGGCTAAAATTGGTACTAATATGTAGATCGGGTAGTAATGAGTTTAATGGTATAAAAAGTTTTCCTCAGCACTAAAGAAATCATGGAAAATAAGTAAAATAGAGGAAATGATGATGGTGAACAGTGTACAGGTAGCGATGAAAAATGGAAAACGGGTGCCAAATATGTTATTGAGGGAAAAAGCAAACAAAATCGCACAAAAAGGAGGAAAAACTTAGTGAAGATAGGTGTGAATATGGGGATTTCAAGTGAATATCACAAGAGAATGATGGTGACAACAGAGGAAGAAGAAGAAAAATAATGGGTTAAGGCTAATCATAAATGACATCATTTATAAGTGAGACACAGATCAACGACTGTTTACTATGTCTACAAAGACACTTGTGAATATAGGACATGATAGGCCACCACCAACGTCCGATATTTATTATAACCATGGGTTCATTTGAGAACAATGACACTATTATATAGGGCTATTGATATTCTGTCTTAATTTTCTTTATAAGTTCAACCCCCAAATTGTCACTAATTTCCCCTTGACTCGTGGACCATCCAAACAAATATATGATTGTACCTAAATTGCTTAGATATAATGAACATAAATTGATAAAAATAAAGAAAATTGACTTATTAATCAAAGTAAAAAATAAATTATTGGTTGATTTGCCTCCCAAAAAGTGTTTTTTTATATCTTTAACTAGAGGACACCATCAAGATGTCATGGGGGATTCAAATCAATATGTCTCACAATCATCATTTTATGTGCCATGGTTAAACATTTAAATGGGTTAATTGGAATGGAGGATTATAATTACATTAGGATCCTCATTGTATCGCTAAAATCCAAGTTCTTATGCTTGACTTTCATCTTAATAGTACTAAGAAAATTGAAACGCTTAGGCTCATCAGTCTTTACTCCAACATAATGGCATTAGCTAATTATAGAAGAAGAATTGGATGAGTTAAAAATGTTAAATAGTACCTTCTCATAGTAAGGCTTTAACATAAGCCTTTTTATCCTATCATCCATTATGGCTCCTACAATGGCTATAAATGGACTTCCTAAGATGATGGGTATATCTTTATAAATCAACAAGGAAAATAAAATCCTATATGAATCCTTTCGGATATGTGACAGATCGATCGACTAATTATAATGAGATTAGAGTTACTTTAGTCTCCTTTGAACCTAATTTTATAAAAATGACATGAGCATTAACTTTATATTTGATTTAAGAACCATCGAGGCCTTATTTTGTTTATAGGTTACATATAGTACATGGGTTAGTGAAGCTCCCTAAATCCTCAAGTTTGGAGGTAATTTTACTAAATAAAATTGCAGGGAACTCCTAATTTATTTTGATATTTTCATACTCCTCATACTTCCTTTTTTTTTTAAAAAATATATCCTTTAAGAATTGAGCATAGTAAGGCTTTTAGTCCAGTATCTTAGCAAAAGAGATATTTATATTTAAGAATTTCTTGAATAACTTATTCACATGGGCACTTTTAAGGAGGATATAAAATCATAAGCTTATAGGGCTACACATTGGGATAAAAAAATAACCTAGATCACTCCTCTTTCTCATATTCTACTTCTTTTTCTTTTATTTTCTCCACTATACTCTCCTTATTCTTCTCCTCAACTTCTCTCTTCTTCTTCAAGCTCATACCTTCCACTATCTTAATATTTCTCACATCCTTTACATGTTCCCAAATATTGGCTTCGGTAGTACTTGATAACTTACTAAGTAACCTTTCTTGTAAGATTTTTGAAATTTGGCTCACTTAAATCTCTAAATTCCTAATCAATATCTCATGGTTTTGCATCTTAGACTCAATATATTCGATATATTTAATTGTAGTCTCCCTGAAACTAGGATTTTTTATGGTGGAGGAGCATTGGCCTTAAATCCAGATAGTGAGGCTCTTTAAGGATTAGCTCATAGAGGGAGTTGGTTTTTGAACTAAGGGAGGTTCCATCTTTTTTTCATTATAAAAATATAATATTTAGACTAATATTTTTTTATTGTTTTTAATGCTTTGAAAGATAGGTTTATGGATAAAGTAAGAAAAAAATGGTTTATGGAGTCTTGGAGTTTATAAAGTTAATATAATGAAGAATTAAGTTTTGGAAGACTAAGATATAATTTATGTAGGTTTATATTTGTAAGATATGTTTTTCTTAGTTTTTTACAGAGCTCACTCATGCATAATTGCATCCATAGCTTATAACGTATATGTAGGATGGATAACTAAGAGGAAATTATATGGGGAATGTTTTCAGATAACCCTCTTAATGAGTTGAATTTTTTTTTAAAGTTCTTCAATGTGTTTATAAGTTAAAAAAAAAGCTTTCAAAGTGCTTAAGGTAGTTTGGATTGATTTGGAATGTTTTGACGTGTTCAAGTGATCGAAAACCTGTCAAAAGTAGATTGATTTACCAGTTAATAGCACTGGTTAACCAATTGTATGCACCATTCAACTAGTATTAACTGGCTGACCAGAGGCTAGTCAACTAGTTGAATGTACTAATCAATTAATAACTGGTCTACTAGTGCACATATAGGTTATCAAGTTATAGCATGATTTGCATCCAATAGGCAGATTCCTAATGATAAAATGAATAAATAAAAAGAGATGTTAGCCATCAACTAGTAGGCCTATAAGAACATTATAAGTAGGTATTTTTAGAGTTTTATTTTCATCCAACAAGACCTATAAACATACATTCAAGTGTTTTAAACATTGAAAACTTACCATTATAAGTTTTAGTGAAGTGTTAATTAAGTTTTTTTTGGTGGTTTGTGCGAACATTTGTTCATTCATATAAAGAGATTATAAGCCTTGTGTTGAACACCATTGTGAAATTGAGTGAAACACTTTCTAAATGTGTTTTTGAGAGGTTGAAAGGAAGAGAGAAAGTGAAATTATGAAGGTTATCCTTGATCCTTAAAAAAGATTTTATTGCTAACATTATATTTTTAATTTTTATAGTGAAATTCTCAATAAGTTGTTAGGGAGTGGACATGAGAGAAAGAGATGTCTTTGAACCAATATAAATTAATTGTGTATATGTCTTCCGTACTCTTTTATATTAAAGCATTTAATTTACAAGTTGTTTATATTATTGTTTAAATTATTTATACTAGTGTTTAATTAACTTTAACTTAATTTTTAGACAATTTGATAAAATTAGGATCATCGACTTAGAAAATTTTTAAAAACCCTAATTAACCCCTTTATTAGGTGAAAAATAGAACTAATAAGTGATATTAGAACCTAGGTCTCGCATAATTGTAATTCTAACAAATTAATAAGGAAAGATCAAAATGGAATACATGATGAACCCATTTGTTCCCTCCACTAGCCTAGAAGGACAAGATACTAGTAGAGCTCTTTATTTTGATGGAAATGATTATCTCTATTAGAAATCAAAGATGAGATTCTTTCTAATGGCTGATAGTATAAAATTATTAAAAATAGTTTCACAAAAGACATCAATGCCTTCTCAAATTTAGTTTCGAGGAGTAAAGATGAATGGGATAATAATGATGAAAGAATAGTGTACTTTACTAATAAAGGTATGGATATTTTATGTTGTTCCCTAAGTAGAAATAAATTGAATAGGGTATCCATGCATGAAACTACTTATGAAATTTAGCATACCTTAGAAATTACATACGAAGGCACAAACCAAGTCAAAGAATGTTATGGATAATGATACTCTAGTAAAAGAGAATGATTCACTAAAGAAAGAAATAGAGTCCCTTAAAGAATTACTTGTAAAATTTACTAAGAGAAAAGAGAAAATAAAACAATGTTAGGTGCACACATAAAAATGGATCTTTATCTAGGAAGACTATTTTCATTAATAATAAGAACTTAGAAGATGAACCTTTACATAAGAAATTTGATTAAAATGCATCCACTAAGAGGACACAACCTAAGCAAAGGTATTTATGCATACATATATTGATCAAGACCTAGGAGACCCCCTCAATAAAAGAATTATGATAGAGGGACATTCTTCCAACTTAGGCAAAACTATCAATCTTAGTCCCAATATCAATTTAGACCTAAATATGGATATAGAAATGTATATAAGTCATATGTTCATTTGTTTTACACACATTGGGGTTATTATAGACATCTTCAAAAAAAATTTTATGATCAATTTAAAAATATAAATGTTTCGCCAAATAATTAGAGAAAGCCAATTAACCATCAAGGATTCAATATGATGTGGATGCTAAAAGTTCATGAAATTTTATTTAGTAGGTATCATTAAGGATAAAAGGAATAATCACAAACTCGTATTGTTAAATCAAGTGGAGAAATTAAAAAAAAAGTTGGTGATATATAATTTGGTAGGTACATAATCATTTTTGGTAATTACTTTGATATAATGTAGTTTGGTAATTATTGATAAATTGATTAGTCTGGATATTATTATTTGAATAAAAGTTAGATTTAGAATAAAAATTGCTTAATTTTATGGTTAAATTGTATTATTTTGGTGTTTGATAAATTGATTTATTTGATTAGTTAAAAATTTGTTTAAAAATAATTTAAATATATTCTTAAGTAAAAATTGAAATTAAAATTGATTATTTTGTGATTAAGGTTTGTTATGTGTAAATCTATGTGTTTTTAAGATGCACTGGTTGACCTGTACTTAGATGAGTAGACTAGGTTGACCGATTAATCGACTTTTAATTATAATTATTCATCTCTTCTCTATTTTATTTCATTCTTCTCTCCAAAATCTTCATCAACAATGATTCTTCTTAAATCTTCTTTATTTTTCTTCTCCTAAAGTGTTTATTTATTCTTTTAAAGCACCCCTTACAAAAACTGTTTTCATCTTCTTTGAAAAACATTCTTTTGTAAGCCCCTTTTCGACAATTGTTTCCATGCCCAGCAAAATTCACCATCTTCGTAGAATCTTTGGTAAGCAGGAAGACATTAATAGCTTCTCTTTTAGTCTATGAACAAAACCCTTCGATAAACTCTCTCAGATTCAACCATTTTCACGATTTAGGCCAATCCCCCTTTTGGTCACTTTTTGTCAATGTTTCATTTTTGAAAATTTTAAGTAATTAGTGATGAATTAAGTTATGATTCATCATTTAGAATCATGTTAGAAGTTTAACTTCATGCAGTTGCATATAGGTTGAATAAATTTTGAGTTTATGTATAGTTAGGGTTTTAGAATTGGGAACTTCTTAATGTTTCATAACTTTTTGAAATTGAAAGTGTTTTTATATAATTAGGAGTATAATTAAGGTATTAGAACTTCAATTGCATTTACCTATCTCAGATTTGATTTTCTCCAAATTTAGGTTAGATAAATTAGGATTTTTTAAATTTTGATTAAATTGATATTTTTTTTATGAAATTGATCATAAAAAAATGCAATTAGATGTTAGATTAAGGTATTTGATCATTCAATTGCATCTATTTTGGTCAAATTGTATTCTTCCCAATTTTAATTATTAAAAATTAAGACTTTTTCTGAGTCTTGATAAATTAGGCCTTATTTTGTAAAATTGATCTTAGAAAAGTGTATTCGAGAGTTAGATTCAGGTATCTAGATTTTCAATTAAAGTCAATTTTGTCAAATTTCACTTTTCATACTTTCAAGTTTTTAAATTTTGGTTTATTTTAAAATTTTGATTAATTAATATTTATTTCAATTAATTGATTTTATAGAAATGAAATTAGATGTTGATTAGGGATGTTTTCAATTTAAATTGTGTTTGATCTCGTTGAATTTTTTATTTTCCCTAATTTGATTATAAAGGATGAAATTTTGAAAATTTTAGTCAAATTAAAAGGTGTTTGATAAAATTGATTTTATAAAAACTCAATTAGTATTGCAATTGATTATCTGTTAAGTTGCATTTGTTTCAATCATGCATTTATATATAAGCATATAAAGACTTAGAATTTAGTTGTATTATTGATCATGCACTACTATCCATTCCTACAAGTTATGTTTATAAAGTTAGAGATCTCCGATTCCTCTTCTTAATTTCAAGGTTATGTCTCTAGAAAACTTCACAAAAACGAAAGCATTTCTTCCTCTCGTTTGTTCTTTTTTAAAAAATATGACCTAATATAATATTTTGTTAATCAATAGAGATAACATCTTCTTACTCTTTCATCTATGATTAGTCCCATCAATCATCATGTAGCAGATGAATATTTTGTAGTTTCTAAGGTTTAAGGTGTTTCAATTCATTTATCTAGAGATACCATTAATGAAATTCTAGGTTTACCCCTTCCTTCAAAGTATACCTCCTATAAGTATTTTACCAAACTTAATAGCACACCTCACATTATGTCTACGATATTTTAAACTATTTTAAAGTTATCTAGTGGTTAGGGAATTACTTAAATATTCATTGATGTTAGAGGACTCAATGCCATTCCTCGATTCCATCATTTGTTTATTAAGTACAATTTCCTTTCTTCTAGGGGCCATTATATAACCTTGGGTTTAGATGATTAGTGGTTCATCTCCATCACGATGTTAGGAGAAAGAATTCATTTAGGAGACTTCATTCTTCATAATATGGTTCACTTCACCTTAAATAAGAAGAAAAATCAAAACATTCTATATTCTCTTATTTTGGATCACATCTTCCTTCATTTTCAAATTTCTTCCATGGAAGATGAATATGAGCACAACACTTTCTTTGATTAATCTACTTTTAATCACATGGGTATAAATTTGAGAATAGTTATGCATCAGAGACGACAGTAACTTATTCCTCCTCTAGTTATCTAGATGGTTGATTTGATACTCAGTCTGATATTGCCTTACTTCATAGGGCCTTTGATACTTTCTCTAAAGAGGTGACCATACTAATTCATGGAGTGTACACACGTCTTGATGATATTTATACCTTGGTTTACAATCAACCATCTCATCCTCCTTAGCATTTATTAAATAAGTGATATGAGAGATGTTATGGAGATTTTCTTATTTTGATGATATATTTTGGTACATTTAAAATTATTTTTTGATATGTTTGACATTGTTGTATAACTGTGTTTGATTATTTATGTTATTAACTCTTTATGTTACGATGTTTCACCTCTCTTTTTTATTTTAAATTGATTAGATTTTATGATATATAATGTTTTTTATAATTTTATTCATTTTTATGTTTATTATTATCTTTTTGATAATTCCAAAAACAAGGAGAGGTAAGATGTGATATTATATTTTAGTTGGGGTAAGCAGTATTTTTTTAATCCTTTTTTTCATAATGCATATATTTAGGGGGAGTGATGAGTTTTAACCAATAGAGGGGCACTTGGAAATCTTTAATCTTGTAAAATTTAGTTAGAATTTGAAATTCTAAAATAATTTTGATAAATTTAAGGAGAGTTAATCAAATTTTTGAACTTTATTTTTATGATAAATATTAAATTCTTGAAATGATTTTGGAGTTCTAAATGTGATATTGATTTTAAAATGTTTTAGTTGTGTTTTTTATCTTATCGTGAGTAGGACTATATTCTTAAATGATGATTACATGATATTAAGTGAATTTTAAGATTTTAAAATGATATATGGTTATTTGTAGCTTTATAATTTATAATATCACATGGTTTTGTCATTTAAAAAATTGGAAAATTATTGGAACAAGGGAGATTTTACCTTGTTTTGATGATGACAAAATAATAGATTCCACCTTGTTTTGATACAATCTTTGAACTAATGTTTATGTTGTATTTAAGGCTTTGAAAGATAGTTGTATGATCGAAGTAAGAAAGAATTTATTTATGGAGTCATAAAGCCAATATGGAGTTCATGAAGGTAATATGTTGAAGAATCAATTTTTAGAAGAACGATATAGAATTTATATAGGTTTATGTTTGTAATGTATCCATTGCTTAGCCTATTTTGGTGATTTTAAAGGTTTCAAATAATTACATTTCCAACTTACTTAGAAAATGCATGTAGGTAGCACAATAAAGAGGTAATTGTATCAGGAAAGTTTTGAAACAATCCTTTTGACGTGTTAAAAATGTTTTTGGAAAGCTTTTCAATGCATGTGTATGTTAAGAAAAATTTAGAAATGTTTTGGGTTGATTTGGAATGTATTTGATGTGTTTAAGTGTTGGAAAACAATCTAAAACTACACTAGTTAACCAGTTAATAGCACTAATTGATCAAAACTGGTTTACTAGTATACGTATAGGTTAACCAATCGTGGTGTGATTTGTGTATAACAGGAAAATTTCCAATGGTAAAATGAATAAATGAAAAGAGATATTAGGTGATAGTTAGTAGATCTTAAAACACCATAAATAGGAGTTTTATGAATGGTATTTTCAACCAATAGGAGCTACAAACATTCATTTTAGTGCCTTGAGCATTGAAAGCTTATTATTGTGAGTTTTAGTGAAGTTTTGATTAAGTTTTTATATGGTTTATATGAAGTTTACCTGAGCATTTTTTCATTCATATCAAGAGTTTATGAACCCCTTTTAAACACCAATGTGAGCTTAAGTGAAACACTTTTTAAGTGCATTTTTTAGAGGTTAAAAGGAAGAGAGCAAGTGAAATTGTAAAAGTTATTCTTAAGCCTTGAAAAAGAAATGTTATTACTAACATTGTATTTGTGATTCTTTATAATAAAATTCTCAACAAGTTGTTGGGGAGTGGACATAGGAAAAAGAGGTGTTTCCAAACCATTATAAATTGGTTTCATATTTCTCTTTCTTACTCTTTTATGTTAAAGTATTTAATATACAAGTTGTTTATATTATTTTTTATATTGTTTAATTAACTTTTACTTAATTGCTTAGACAATTTGGTGAAATTAGGATCATAAACTTAAAATAATTTTAAATCCCCTAATTCACCCTCCTTTTAAAGGCCAAATAAGATCAACATTGGCAGTTCTAACTATTTCACTGAAAAAAGTTTACATGGTTCCTCCACCTAAGATTACAAGTATTAGAGAAGGAGTTCCTTTGTTGCTTATTGAAATTCCCCATGTATTAGGCTTGTTGAGGCTTTTGAGTAAAATATCATAATTCACCCTCCTCATAGATGCCAAATAGGACCAACATTGGCAGTTTTAACTATTTCACCATAAAAAGTTTAGATGGTTCCTCTACCTAAGATTACAAGTATTAGGTTCCTTTGTTACTTATTGAAATTCCCTATATATTAGGCTTATTTAGCTTTTGAGTAAAATCTTCTAATTCACTCTCCGCTTAGGTGTCAAATAGGACTAACATTGGCAATTCTAAAAAAAGTTTAGATGGTTCCTCCACCTAAGATTACAAGCATTAGAGAAGGGGTTCTTAATGAAATTCCCTATTTACCTCCATAATTTTTGCACATATCCTGCCCTTTGAGTTATCTCTATTGGTTTTGCACACAACTTACCCTTTAAGTGCAACATTACCAACTCCACTAATTAGACTATCCAACTTCTTATTTAAGACCTTCATTTGGGCTACTAAGGCTATAGTGTCATTTATCATGTAAACTCTATATGATTTTCTAGAGTCATGCTCATAATGGTATTAAACGTTATTAGTTTCCATCTCCTCTATCAATGTATAGGCTTGATTTGGGATTTTTCTCATAAGGATACCTTTAGCAAAAACATTTATGAAATTATAAGTAGAAAGGGTGACTTTAGTATAGAATATATCAATTTACTGCCATATACTAAATCCATGATTTTGACACTTAGATAACATCTTTCTAAATCTCTCCTAAGCCTTATATAGACTCTAATTCTCAAATTAAACAAAAGATGTGATTTTGGTTTTCATCTTCACCATCTTAGTTTGTGAAAAAAATTTAACTAGAAGGAGTTTTATAAGCTTGTCCCAAGTGTTGATGGAACTAGGTTGAAAGGTAGAGAGTAAGGCTCTAGCTTTATATCTAAGCAAGAAAGGAAATAGTCTAAATTTAATAGTATATTTCTAAAAAGATATCTAAATGCATATTTAGCTCCTTAAGAGATGAGCCTCTAAATTGTGAGGATTTAATCATGGAAATGATCTCGTGAGGAATCTTAAAATTGTTTACATTGACCCTAGGTCTAACTATGTAAGCTAGGGGACTATTATTGTTTCCTATAGCTAAGTCTATCATTGTAGGTTCTCTACATTCTTCCTAATTAGGAGCAATCATGATGTTCCATCTCTACAAATTCAGTCTCTACCTCAAGTTGATCCTCATTAATAGTTTCCACCTTTACTTTGTTAGATGTATCTAAATGAGTTTCTTTCCTATTTTTTATTCACAATATGCTCTAGCTCCAAATCAAAGTCTAGCTCCTCAGGTTTTTAGCTACGAGTATGCATGCAAAACTAATAAATTAACTAAATAATAAAACTAAATAAATAAAGAAAAAAAAGTAATTAAAAGAAATAAAAAAAGGAAACAAAAATTTTTAATAAAAATAAAGTGTAAAAAAATCAAGAAAAACATAAAAATAAAAAATAGTAAAAATACGCTTTAGATTAATTGACACCGATATGTCCCTAGTATTACTAGTGTGGATCCTCGACAACGATGCCAAAAAAAGTTATTATGATCTTCCTAAGCTAATCTTTATATCCAAATTTATCTTGAGACCAACATAGGCAAGTACATCAATCAACAAGTAATATAGTAGCTCTAAATAAGTTTAGAGATTGTTCCCTCAAGGATCTAATTAAAAGTACTAAGCTAATCGGCGTATAATTATTTAAATAATTTTCAAATTGATTGATTAATTAAATTAAACTAATAAACTAAACTAATAAACTTTTTAATTTATATAAAAGACCTCAAATCACAATTAAAGGTTTAACAATCCTACTATGTAGCTAAGGTTTCAATTTTCAATGAATTAGTTAAATTAAAAGTGATTTTGCGGCTTAATCTAAGATATATTCATGAAATCAAGACACAACTATCATTAAGCCAATGTCCTATCTTTATTGGTCCTATTATACTATTTAGTCATTTAAAAAATTTAGGTTGCAAGCTTAAATATCAAGAAGTTCAATCATAAAATCCCTATGTTAGAACTGAGACCCTCATAATTAACCAACATTTGGTTATTCACTTATTTAAATTGTGTTATTTATCGATTTTTCTAACAATTAAAGTAGATTTATCATATTTCTAATTATCTAAAAATCTATTCTAAATGGAAAGCTTAAAATAGATAATTAAGCGCTCATGCAAACAAAGATTAGTATACAAATTTGAAAATAAAACTCAATTGAACCATTTACTTACCTATCCTTATCTACTAAAAAAATTTAGCCATGCATATTAATTAATAAACTATAAGTAGTAATCATAAAACACATATTTATTGATTAAAAACAAAGAGTTATGTATACAACAAAAGTAAAAGGGTTTAGAATACAATCAGGATGCATTCTAACTAAACTTTAATATCCAACGATGTTAATCTAGTCCTTGGAACCTTCAAAAACAACTTTGAGTACCTATTACAACCAATTAAAAGAGAAAATATAAAGAAAACCTAAAGCTAATATAAAAGTTTACCAAAAATCTATCCAAATTTTCTATAAAACTCCCTAAAAATTGTTCAAATCTAATTTTCCATTAAATTCATTGTAACACGTCTCTAGGCACATCAACAATCCTTAAAATCAAACAATAATGGTGTCATTCAATACCCACATTGATATACTATTTTGGGAATTATACTTTAATAGTGTTAAACAATGAGAACAATAACACCATTGATACCTATAGCTATGGATTGAAAGTCATGTTAGTGAGATTCATGTTATGAATCATGGCCGTTAGGTTGGCCACGATTTTTCTATTTCTTTCAAATGGATCTCATGACTTATGTCATGATTTTTACTTAAGCTATGATTTTGTCCCATGAATTTTGCCAAAGAAAATCCGTACTGTAAACTTAAACCTCTTTTCATTCATGCTTAATGCAAAATTTATTTTTATGAGTATGAACTTTCATTTTATGTAATAATACAAATAAATTAGATCAAATTACACTATAAAATTACACTATAAAATCTTATAAACTACACCTTTATGAAGTACTTTGAAACTAATCTTAGTTAATTTGCACTAATCTTATAGGAGAGGTTACTTGGTAAGCTACACAGCATGACGAATCCCAATCCTAAAGAACATATAAAGGCTAACACCTTGAGAAATGGAAAGGAGTTACAAGGTTCAAATAAGGAACAGAAGGAATAATCAGAGAAGGAGAAGAGTATTAGCAAGGACAATGGGGGTAGACTTATACAAAAAAAAAAAAAGAAAAAGTTGAAGTTTTATTTGAAAAGGATGAGCGACCTAGACTCTTTACTAAATCTAATGTGTAATCATATAAGCCTAGGTTCTCACACTCTTAAAGATTGAAAAGTGATCAGTTGGATAAACAATTTAGGAAGTTATTAGAGGTTTTTAAGAAATTACACATTAATATATTGTTTGTTGAAACAATAACTCAAACACCTTCCTATACAAATTTCCTAAAGAATATTCTATTCACCAAGAAGAAGCTTGAGGATTACGATATTATTAAGCTAAATGAAGAGTGCTCTGTAATTTTACTAAGTTAATATCATAACTTAAGGATCTTGGGAGTTTTATAAACCCTTACACAATTGGTAATTTGCAATTAAATAGGTCTTTGATGGATCTTGATGAGAGTGTTAATTTATTACCCATGTCTATCTTTATAAAGTTAAGATTAGAGGAGCTAAAGCTTACTACAATTTCTTTTCAAGTTACTAATGGCTTCGTCATATATTCAAGGGGAATCATAGATAATGGACTAGTAAAAGTTGATAAATCTATTTTCCTAATATATTTTCTAGTCTTAGATGTGAAGAAAGACAAGGACATGCCAATTATCTTGGGAAGATCATTCATAGCTATGGTTGGAATCATTATGGATTGTGCTAAAGGGAAAATTTATTTTAAAACCCTAACATGAGGAAATAGACTTCAATATTTTTAATACGACAATTTCTTCCTCTATGAATGGCTTTTAATAGTTTATGAGGATATAATCTAGTGATTCTAAGAGATGTGAAGTTCTTTGTATAAACAAAGTAAAGATAAAGTATGAAAATTTCAATTTTGATGATCCAAGATTGAACCTAATGTAATTCCAGTAGTAGACTTTCATTGATACATATGGATGTCCGATTGACTTAGATGGAATGGTGGATTTAGGAACTATAGATCTTAGGCACCATGAAATCGTAACAGATTGATCCAACTAATGAAACAAAATAAGTGATTTTTGGGAAGTAACCCAACTGTTGATTTAGTTTTATTTTCATTTCATATCTTTATCTAGTTCTCTGAAGTTTATTGTTTTAGGTCTAGCACATTTGAGCATATTTAGGTGTATAATTAATTCAGTCTTGGTGATCCATGAATTAAGGACATTTAGGAATTTTGAAAGTATATGGAAAAAACAATATAATGTGTTAGTGGCCCTTTTCAATGGTGTCATTGTGTTTCTTTAAATCATCATTATACCTCATGTTAAGAATATTAATGGTACCATTTTTATGGTGACATTTTACTTATATTGATCCACTTTGAAACTTAACTATTGCACATAAACGGTGCTATTTAAACCTCAAACCATAAATTATTTATTTTTCTTCCCTCCTTCCTCACTATTGTCTTCTTACCCTAATTGTTGGCATCTCTCCTCCATTCACCTGTTTTAATTAGTCAACCTCCATTTCCATTTATTGACTCTATGTTCCCATCACCTTAGAGGTTTTGTTCTCACCTAAGCTGCCCCTTCCTTCATCTTTCTCTCCTCTCGCTAATGTTTTCCCAACTCATCATGGTTGCATCTTTTCTTCCCTAGATTGAGTGGGTTTTCCTCCTCCTTCGACTGTATTTCCTATCTAAAGTATTCCTTACCTCCTAATATATCATTTTATACCATTTATAGCCACTCAACTTGTCGTCAATAGTGGAATATTATGGCAAAAGTAATAATATTCCAATAGCATCTAAATTATATTCAAGTGACATATCCTGCATGTTCTAATCATCAATTTTAATTTGATGGCATAAAAATCTATCCCTACAGCATCTTCGAGAAAGCATTTGGCGTATGAAGGCTCATGATCCACATCAATGGATAATGTCAGGTAGCTTAAGGCCTACAATGGCAACAACATTATAATGGGACATACATTGGCACTAGTAGTAGAGGCAAAGTTCGATATCTTTGATCCTAGGACTTGAAAGATCCTTTAACCACTCATAGTATAGTAGGCATTAATTGTTTTGAGATGGCTTATGAATTTGTTTAACTATGGTTATGAATTATGTATATGAAGTTTACTCTTTATAAATGATTATTGGATTTTTAATAAGATTTCATATAGATTTTTGTGTAAATTTAAATAAGGTATTCATTTTAAGTAATTTTCGTTAAATTTTAAAATTTTAAAATGTTTCGATTTGAATGAATTAAATTAAAATTCATTAATATTGTGAATACATATTAAAAAGATAATATAGAACACAAAATGCACTTATCTGGATAAGATAGAGTATAAAACACATTTTTCCTAGTTAAATATGAAAACTACTAACAGTAAGGAATGATGTAACTAAAATATAGATATCATTGAATTACATTAAGCGAATTTTTATGACCATTCACATGGGTTTCTTATGATTTGATATTATGCATAGGGAGTAGCTTTATTACATGTTTTGAGCATAGTTTTCAATTCATGATCAAGAATATATTAGGACATACTAAATTTGTAGTTATATTGATTTGAATTGAAGTGCACGATTAACATTTGAACTACTATTAGAAAATTTTTGAATGATTATCTAGATAAGTTGCTTGACAATAAGTAATAGTTCAAGAGTAGGGAGAATTGGTAACATGTATTATATAGACTTTTAGGATATGAAATTATATGTTTTCACCCCTATCTTGATATAAATTTACCCTATTTATATGTCTTTTCAATTAAAATGTAGGCTCACATGTAATTGAGGAGTTAAGAGTGAAAAAGACAACAAAAGGGTGATTTTCAAAAAGATTAACGTGGGCCTTTAACAAACCCATTAATGTCATTAGGAATCGTGCAAATTGTTGTTATAGATAAAATTAAAGACAACATATCAATATTGGGATAAAACAGCACCATTGTTCCTAAGGGCCACTATTCTCCTTAGAATCTTGAGATGGTAGTTGTTTTATGGCAAATTAACCCATTCAATCTCTAGTTAATCCTAAACGTCGTATGGTCATATATGAGGAGACAATTTAGTGTGCTTAGTAGCTTGTTAGTTAAATTTTAGCTTTTTCTCTCAAATTTGCTTTAGAGATACAAAGTATTGAATTTAAGGATTCTAAATAGTAGACTAAAGGATTGGGAACCGAGTTACAATTTGAGCTAGCTACAAATCTAGTTGTACCTCATATTCACTCTCTATTATCTTAACTATTTGGTTTCATCAATAATTATATGCTTTTTTAGTTGAAACCTTGTGTCTATTGATAAATATGTGTGGCTAAAATGATTAGTAGCTAGGGCAAGGTAAATAGATTGATTAATGATAAGGGTTCATTTCATAATGATTTTCATGATGTTTTTATGTTAATTCACCCCGATATTGATACTTGAATATTTAATTTATGTTTTTAATAGATTAATTTTCATATTACAACCAATTAAAGTGAAAATCAAGAAAAATATGAAGATTTAAGCACAAACAAGAGTAAAAAGGTAGTTTAGAAATAACTCGCATTTAAGTTAGGCAAACCGGCATTTAAGGCCTTTTTAGGACATAAAGATGGGGATATAATGGCACTATTTAGGTACCTATCATGACATTTTTAGCTGGATCTCCTCCTCCCATTGGCTACAACTTATGTAACTTGCCTCTAACTTGTTCTAGACATATATAGTGAGATTTTGAAGCCAAAAACAAGAGAGAAGACATAGAAAACATGATTTTAGAGCAGTAATACAGATCCTCCCAAGTTTTAGGGCTTATTTCTTATATTCCTCATCTTTTTGATCTTTTTTTGTAGATTTAAGCTTTTTTTTAGGATTGTAATAGCGTAGACATGTGATTCAAATCTACAAACATGTTTATGGTAAGATTTGGTGCATTCTAAACCCATTTTTATATTGAAATCCAGTCTTTATTCTTATATGTTCAAGAATATGATGAATATCTTGTGTTTTTTGATTCAAATGAGTAGCTAAGTTCATTTTTAGATAAGGTATGTCTAGTAAATGATCTAAATATATTCTAAACATGATTATATGCATGATTGAAGTCTAGATATCCTTTGTTTAAATGAAGAGCTTAATTCTTATTCTAACTTGATCATTTAAAATAAAGTTATAAACAACTTAGGATCCAAGAAATCTATGTATTTTGATGGAAATTTCATTAAACAACTTGATTTAAATCATTTTATGACCAAACCTTGATTTATCTTGAGGGTTATAATATGAAAATTGGAATTTTTTAGGTTAAGCTTCTTAAACTTTAAGCCTAATGCCTAAGATTGATGAATGACCAAAATTCAACCTAGGTATTAGAGAAAAATCGTTGTATTAACCATAAAATTGCTTTGATTTAGTGAAGTAATCCTAGGACAAGCCTCTCAATTCTGAATTAATCTATTTAGATAATTGAAAACCAATTCCTTTGTAGTTTAACCCATTAGGCAGTCCTTAAACTCAAACTTAATTATCTTTTCATAACTTGACATTTTAAAGTTAATTTGGTAATTTTAATTAGTAATTTCACTCAAATTGGCCTCTCTAGATAATTGTGATCTAATTGATTTAGTACTTTCAATTTGGGATTCCCCGTAGGAACGATAATTTGGAACTTAAATATTTCACTATATTACTTATTATCGGTATACTTACTGTAAAAATTGGTTTGAAATTGTTAAAATTAAAGTGTGCTTCAATTGCTTAAATTGTTAATTAATTATGATAATTTGGCCTTATTAGATAACCAACTAAAAAGTTTTTATAGCCGTTATTAAGGATTTGCCAACATAATTAGAATACTAGGAATAGATTGGTGTCGATTAGTTTAAAGCTTGTTTATATTGTTTAAAGTATTTAAACTTATTTTAGTTCTTTTTGTTTGAATTGGGCCTTATTTATTTTTTTTGTTTTTTAATTATTTGTTTGTTTGTTTTAATTTCCTTGTTTGTTTAATCTTATATACATACCCAGGGATAAAAACCTTAGAAATTTGAATTCAATATGAAGCTTGAGTGAACAATACATAGGCAAAAGAAAGAAACTCAACTGAATGGATTTGAAACTATAGGTGTAGAAACTTTTGGTGAGCAATCCTTTGATTTAGAAATGGATATACTAGAACACTTAGTTGAAAGACCTCAGGAAGGAGCTAGGTAGCCCACTATGATAGATTTGGTCTTAAGTAATAGAGGGGGACCTATGGCTAGTATTGTGTGACCTAGAGTCAATGTAAAAACTTTTGAAATCCCACATAGTATCATTCCTATGGTTAGGGGTTCCCAATTTGGTGGTATAGCTTTAAAAGATCCTAACGAGAATTTATAGAATTTCCTTGATATTTGTGATCTTTTTAGGATTAATAGAGTGTCTAAGGATTCTGTCAAGCTTAAATTATTTCTATTTTCCCTTAGCGGCGAGGCTAGAGCATGGCTTACCAATCATCTGCATGGTTCCATTACAACATGGGATGATTTAATAAAGTTATTCCTAGCTAAAATTTTCTTACCTACTAAGATTGTTAAGATGAAAACCAAAATAAGTTCCTTTGTTCAATACGAAGATGAGAGCTTATATGAAGCATGACAAAGGTTTAGGGAAATGTTGGCTAAGTTTCCAAGCCATGGCTTTACTGTGTGGCAAAAAGTAGATATCTTCTATATTGGCCTCACACCTTCTACTCGACTCATCATAAATGCTACAGCTAAGAAGCTTACAATTTAATTAAAGAGATGTTGGGATGGACCTTAACGGATATTAAAGGATTAAGTCCTTCTATTTTTACTCAACAAATATTCATTAAAGATGGAAGTAAACCTTTAGTACACTCTCAACATAGGCTCAATCTAAACATGAAGGAAGCGGTAAAGAATGAAGTAGTTAAACTCCTTGATGCTGGTATTATTTATCCCATTTTTGACTCCACATGGGTTAGTCCAGTTCAAGTAGTACCAAAGAAAGGAGGAACTACTGTCATGAAAATTGATCAAGAAAAGTTAATTGCCACGAGGAAGGTAACTGGTTGGCATATGTGCATCAATTATTATAATTTAAATGATATCATAAGAAAGGATCACTTTCCTTTACCCTTCAATAATCCAGTAGTAGAAAGGTTAGCTGGGCATAGTTTTTTGTGCTTTAAATGGATATAATGGTTACTTGCAAATTCTTTTTGCCCTTAAGGACCAGGAAAAGAAAACTTTTACATGTCCATATAACACCTTTACTTATCATCACATGCCTTTTGGGATACTTAGAGCCATTATAAGTGATGGGGGAACACATTTTTGTAACAAGAAATTTGAATCCCTTTTATCCAAGTATGGTGTTACCCATATAGTTGCTACACCTTACCATCCTCAGACTAGCGGTCAAGTGTAAATATCAAATAGAGAGATCAAGAGAATTTTGGAAAAGACCGTTAGTTCTTGAAGGAAAGATTGGTAAATGAAGTTCGATGATACACTTTGGGCATATCAAACTGTATTTAAGACGCCCATTGGAATGTCTCCTTACAAGTTGGTATATGGTAAGGCTTGTCATCTGCTAATTGAATTAGGACATCGAGCCTATTTGGCTATTCATTTTCTGAATTTTAATTCAAGGAAGGCTAGAGAGGAAAGGCTTTTGTGGTTGAATAAGTTGGATGAGTTTCGCCTTGAAGCTTATGATAACTCTAAATTGTATAAGGAAAGAACCAAGAGATAACATGACAAGCATATCATTCAAAGAGACTTCAAAATTGGTGATAAGGTCTTGGTGTATAATTCAAGATTGAAGTTGTTTCTAGAGAAGTTGAGGTCTAGATGGACAGGCCATTATCATGTGACCAAGATTTATCCATTTGGAACAATTGAGGTGAGTAATGGTCACTCATCTTTCAAGGTTAAAGGGCAACGAGTGAAGTTGTATGTGCCTAGTTCAGTTGAGGAGTCTTCTGAGACTCTTTCATAGTTCAATCCTCATTGAACTAGGAAGATTGTTAAGTTAGGTAGGTAATTGTGTGTGTTTTGATTTTATTTTGGTTGTTAGGATTGAATAAATCAAGTGTTAAAGCTTTGGAAGTGTGTTTGAATTAAGTTTTAGTATGTTTTGTTTAGGATGCCTTTGGTTTAGTATGTTTGATTTGAATTTAGGTGTGTTTTAGCCTTAAATTGGGAGGAAAGTGATGGATTTTTCAATCCATGTTGTTAGGATTTGAATTTAAGAGTTTTTGGTTACAAATTTGGAAGGAAATTGATCAAATAGGCTTAAGGCATATCAGTAACGGCACCCTAGCAGGGTCATGTTAATGGTAGATCAGGGTGCCGTTTGTCTAGTGCAAAAAAACCAATAACGACACCTTGTTAAACTAACAACAATGTCGTTATTGGATGATCCAGGAGCCAATACATGCCTAAATAGATCACAGATGTTAGGAAAGTCTCCAAATGGCATTAAGCTCCTCTAAAGCTAAACCTCTAAACTATGAGGCTTTAACCATGGAAATAATCCCATAAGGGATTTCATAGTTGTTCGAGTTAATCCTAGGTCTAACTGTGTTAGTCAAATGTCTATCTCTATTTTCTATAGTTAAATCTATCATAGTCAATTCTTTGTGTTCTTTTTAAGGAGGTACAACTATGTTTTCTTATTACTATATCTCTAAAGGTTCAATATCTAAGTTTAGATGATCCTCATTGATTATTTCTCGTTCTACTTTGATAGAAGTGCCTAACTATGTGCCTTTTCTGTGTATACATAATGTTCTTTCTAATTCCATATCAAAGTTAAGTTGTTCAAGCTTTTGGCCCCTGTTATGCCTACACAAACTGATTAAAGAATTATACAAAACAAGAAACTAACTAAGGAAAGTAAAAAACTAATAATCAAAATGAAAAGAATTAATAACAATAAAAAAATTCAATTATCAAAAAATGAAAACAAATAAATCATAAAGATTTAAAAATAGGTAAAATAAGAAAAATAGAAAAAATAAATTATAAACTAATTGAAACTGGTATATTCCTAGCATTACTAGTATGGATCCCCAATAATAATACCAAAAACTTGTCAACGATGTGGTCTGCCAAAATAATTTCTCAACTCAATTGTATTTCCACCAACAATAACCTATTTGTAAGTATATTTATCACAAGTAATATAATAGATCTAAATGAGTCAAAGTATCATGCCTTAAGGATTTGACCATAACTACTTAGTCAAAAAAATTACGATTATCTATAAAAGCTCAATTAATTGATTAATTAAACTAAAACTATTAAATTAAACTAAATCACTTTCAAATAATGAAAAAAAATCAAGATCACTTACCAAAATTATCAAATCTAAAGGTATAGCTAAGATTTTTACTATTCAATTATTTAATTAAGGCAAATTGATTGAAATACCTAATTAAGGTATTTGTACTAAATCAAGATATAGTTATGGGTAAGATAATGCCTTATCTATATCAGTCTTATTTTGCAGTTTAGTTATACAATGAACGTTGGTGATAGGCTTAAAGATTAAGAAATTTAGTCTTAAAACTCCCTGTTTCAAAATTAAAACCATCATAATTAACCATAGTTTGATCATTCACTGACTTAAATTATGTTGTTTATTGAATGTTTCAATTACTAAAGTAGATTTCATGGATCCTTAGTTATTTATAACTCTACATAAAGTGACTAACATTTTGCAGATAATTAGCACCCAAATAATCAAAAATTAGCATTCAATTCATGAAAAATCAATCAATTAAAATATAAACTAACCTAGTGTTGAACTAAAGGAGGTTCCACCTTATTTTGATGATTACAAAACACCTTTGTTATTAATATTTTTGTTTAAGTGTGTGTAAGGATTGGTTAATTGGAGCATTTGAGCAAGAAAACATTGATTTCAGGATAAAGGGAGGATTGGTCGATCAAATACAGATTGGTCCACTGAACACCAGTGCTGAAGGGAGCATCGGCCGATCGAAGGAAGATCGGTCGATCAAACCATGGAGATCGGTCGACCAAACGAAATTGATGAGGAGTTCAACTGATCGAATACTAAGATCAATTGACCGAACTAGTATTGATTGACTGACTGAAACTACTAGTCAACTGAATGAAGTAAAATTATAAATATAGGTCAATCGAATACGTCCATCGGTCTATCAAGCAAAGAATATTTCAAAGCAAATTATCCATGACAGTCATATTGCTTGATGAATAGAAGATTTGTCCAATGGTAATAAGAGTTTTCCAACATTCCAAACGAAATCATTTTGCCAACGGCTAAATCAATCGTATTTTACACTATAAATAGAGACGAGTAGTGACAAAGTGAAGATAAATGAGACAGAAGTGATATACACAGTGATATATAAGTGATGAGAATAGTTCATATTTGAATTTAGTTTTTATACCGTGAACTTATTAGTGTGTTTGATTCTTATGGTTATTTTTTAGCCATAAAAGAATTTGTAAAGTTATTTTTGAGCCTAGAAAAAGGAAGAGAGGTTATTCTTGAGTCTATAAAAAGGATTTGATAGGCTATTCTTAAGCCTTAGAAAAAGGAAGAAAGATTATTCTTGAGCCTTGAAAAAGAAATTGGGATTATCTGATAGGGATCAAATTGATATGAATTTTATGGTTAATTTGATGAATTATGACCCATATATCAGTGTTTAAATGTTTAATTGATGCCTCATAATTTTTTATTTGCATATTGGAGCTTAATGATCAAGATTGGAGCAAAAACCATCAAGAAAGACTCTTTATGTCGAGGTACAACGGCCCCCTGAGAGGGTGCCGTTGTTGAAGAATAGGTGGTCGTTGTTGGTGTTGTGCAGTTGAAGCACAACGGCACCCTGAGAGGGTGCCGTTGTCCTGGTGGCGGGGTACCGTTGTCCTAGAAGTCAACAATTTTAGCTTGGTGTCTTGCAGATTTCAACACAGGCATAATCACAATCAATTCTATTGTCTGGTGGAATGTGAGGGAAGACTCCAGAGCCTACATAGAGCCAAAGAAACACATCTAACATGTACCAAGCGACTAGTAATCAGATCAAACTAGAGTGAGAAGCTTTAGCTTCTCTCTTCTTCTTTTTCATAGATAGATTAGGATTCAAACACTTGTAATTCGAGTTTTAGAGTGTATTTTTGAGTTCTGTAACTTGGAGACTAAAGCTAAGACATACCACTGAGTTTCTAAACGATCTTAGGGGGTTTTCTAACTCATATCATATTCTATTTTCTCCTGTTTCCGGCTTAAATCAAAGTTCATGTTTTTACATGTATATCCTTGCATATTATTTGATTTTCTTTTAGATATTATTGATTCAAGGCTGTGTTGATGCCCAGATCATGTTCAGAGCTTCAAGGCATGTTCAGAAGGGTTCTCACATGTTTTATAACTTCTTAACTATTTCATTTAGCCTATATTTAGAGATTTATCAAATTGTATGGCTTAAGATGCATGTTATGTATGCTTCGATGATCATTTGTGCTTAATTCCATTTTCCAGCTTCGGAACTATGTTTTAATGTTTTAGGAGAGTCTGAATAGATGTTATAAGGTCTGATTTTGTTTATTGGAGCTCTTAAAGTTCTAATTTTGACTTGATCAACTAAGATTAGAGTGAAGATAATCTAGGATCCGAGAAATCTACCTAGATTGTTGG
>JAOXYD010191047.1:0-23294 GCA_028565735.1 Pinacopodium congolense | reverse complement strand
TGTATAAACTAAATTTAGATTAATTAGAGATTAAAAATAAAAATAAAAATAAAAATATAATAAAATAATTATAAAATTAATATGTATATAAAAAATTAAATTAAATATTTATTATTATTAAAAATATAAAAAATTCTTTATAAAAAATAATAACTTTTTAAAATATTTATTTTGATTTCCGATATGAAATCAGTACGTTGCATTTCGATTGATGTAGGCCGAAACTGTTGGGCGGTCGAAATTGCAGGTACTAATTAGTATTAAACACAGTACAAAAAACAGTATTATCATTTTATTTTCAGACCGACCGGTATACAGGATATCAACTAACACTGACCGGTATCCAGGATATTCAAAACCTTGGATTCTAGCTGTGAATGTTGAAATTATGTTTGAGAAAAGATGAGCTGGCGGCAGCTTTTTGAAGTTGGAAATTAGAAGCCGCTCTGTCCTTTGGACTGTAATACAAGTCAAAATAGTACGGCGACGTCAGTGAAACTGCTTACGGTCTGTAGCTTGAGTAGCTGTGCTAGCCCCAAATTTTTATGGTCTAAATTTTATCCTAACCTCAGAAAATTGGAAACGAATTTTCAGAGAAAGGGAAATAAGTACTCTGTACTATTATTGCCATTCAATCAAACATATGTTTTTCAATGAATAAAAAGTGGGAACGAGTTACAAGGTAGACAAAAAGAAGGAAAATTTGATATAGTGACAGAAATCCAGAAGTCTTCAAAAGCATTGTGAAAAATGAATTCAATATTAAGATTCGAATGCAATATTAACTCAATACAATAAAATACCGACGAATTCTTAAGCCCTGCGCCGTAAGAGTTCACTGTCCGCAAGTTGCAACTCTACTTAGGAATTCTCTTTTGTTCTTCATCCCAATCAATGAGTTCTTGTCTGATACCTTCCTTTTTCTTGTACTTGAAATATAGCACAAGTTGAATGGCTCCCAGTAAGGAACCAATCACATTTGGTGTCTGCCAGAAACACATTCAAATTAAGCAAGTTTTGATGCTTTAATTTAGTTTTGTTTTAAAAAGAAGGGTACAATACAAACCGCAATAAAGAAATCAAGGTCCAGTAATCCATAAATCGCCCAAAGAGTGCTTCCGAGGAAGGCGAAAAGTGAGAGGTAGAATGGCATAAACTCCACACTTTTGGTTTTTATCACTGTTTTCTGCGAAGAGAGATTGAAAGTTTCATTGATATATTTCTACGCTAAAGATCAAAGATATGATTAATGAAGCTATATATGGGACTCACCATAGCTACTAGTGGAGAGCCAAACATTGATACAGTGGCCACTACCGCGATGCACCCTACAAATATCTTGCGATTTGGGTGATCATGGAATACAAATATTGAAACCAAGACTTCCACTATCGATATCACCACAACCAGTACGAGCATAGCACCAACCTTAACCTGCAGTGATATGTGCATTAAAACATTCCCAAGAAACAAAATGCCCTACAGTTAACTCGAGAATAGGTCTAAACAGCTAGCTTGCCTTCTCTTTTAGTGGAGCAAACCGTAAATATATGATGACGAATGATAACTCGAGAAGCCCCCCTATACTATCGATTGTGAATAGAGGCAAGTTTTCCCATCCGTAGCTGACCACAGGCGTTGAATACCAAGAGTAAGAAGCGCAGGTCAGCAGTGAAACGATGTAAGGAATGCAAGAAAATTCTTCAGTGCTTTTGTTTCTTATGACCCTTGTGAAAGTTGTTCTACAATCAAAACAAACAAATATGTTCAGAATCATAATTCCGAACTAAATGTTTTGAACTCATACATCATATGCACTAGCTACAAGTAAAAGAAAAAGTACATAGTGATTGAGAGAGTGCATGATATTGTGTATGAAGAATTCTGGACATTACATGGGTGAGACGAAAAAGAACATTGCTGTTACATTGCCTGCCACAGAAACCATGCAGAGAGTTGGATCTATATTAGTTTAGTTCAACATGCTGTATATAGATCGGAAATAGAATGACGACAGAGGAAACCTACCTATGAATCCGATTACCAGGCGAAGAAGTCCCATTACTGTATATGCTCTTTAAATGCTCCAACTACAACAAAGACGAATTCGTTGAAGATTGTGTCAGTTGATCAGCACCCTTTAGGGGTATATATACATCGGTGGTGTTAGCTGTAACAGCGATAATATAGCTATGAATGGACAAGCTGTCAACTCAACTACAATTATTAGCGGCTATGTAAAGTCAACTACAATTATTAGCGGTTATGTATATATTTGTACCTGAAATTACACAAATATAATATACAAAAAAATTTCTCCTTTCTTTATATCTCTGTTACACTTTCTTTACTATATAACGCCCTTTGAATGCTTTAGATGATAAGAAATGGTTCAAACTGCAACAAAGAGGAGTCATGTGAAGGTTGTGTCAGTTGATCAGCACCCTTTAGGGCTTGTATACATTGGTGGATTGAGATAGCTGAATGAAGAAGATGCGCGTCTTCTCTGGATAACAAAGATGATATTCCGATCTTCTAGGCCTGTGGACAGCTTTTCTCAAAGCTGTTTACTGCTTGACGAAGTTAGGTGCAATTTATAAGGTCTAAGTAGTTATAACATTGATAATTGTCGAGTTAATTACATCGGGATAAGAGATATGAAAATATCTTCGTTATCATTGTAGCAACTTTGTCCTTTTATATCGGAGATGAGAGGTATGAAAATATCGTGATGAAAACACGTGAATGAGTGGAGCAGGAGGACAAAGAGGGCAGTGATCATGCTGTTTTCAAGTTATAAATGGGTCCTCTTCATAAATATGACAAAGCACGTCTATCTGAAATTACTCGACCTACTTGGTGATGGAAACCGCATTTAATTTTTAATTTTAAAAAGTCAATCGACCTGTCTGATGAATCATGTTGAAAGAACTAATGCAAAGTCCAAAGTTAATGTGAACCTACACCGATGATGGAAGATGATATCATGGTATTCTTCAGAAAGAATAGAATTACTGAAAATCAAAATCATCGTAAGATAAAAGTAAAAAAGTATTAACCATTCAAGATCATGATGAAAATTAATGATAAAACCTATATTGTTCAACTAGGTTCATGAATGGATAACATTAGTCCAATTTTTATTGTTGCAGATATTTCTCTCTATTAGTCGAATTGTAAGGTAGGCTATTATGATCATAACTCAAAATCGAGTTCTTTATAAGTGGAGGGACCTGGTGCATAGCTAGGAAACAATCATTAGGAGATCAATAACAACTGAAAACAGGGCGTTGATGCTCGCTCGCAATCGTCGTTGTAGAAGATAAAGGCCACAGGTTAAACTACAATAGTAATTCAAATCGTGGAAAACATTAGAGAGATGAGGGAAAGCATCACATAGGCCATAGCCGTGAAAAGTCACTAGATGAAATTTGGTACCTAACAATCATCGTTAATGAACGAACTGTTGTTTTCTGTGTTTAGGAAAATTACGTTTTAGTGTTTAAACCTATTTAAGAGAGTTAAAGACATTTTTTTATCGTTATTATTAAATTTTAGGTTTGCAACACTTATAAATAGTTGTATTTTTATTCTAAGAAGTACTTTTTGGCAATTATTAAATCAAATTCCTTTTTGTTTCTTAAAGGGTTCCTACACAACCTTTAAGTTTTTTTTACAAATCTTGGATTAGATTTGTATGTTCCCTATTCTTAGGGCATATTTGGTATTATTTCTCGTTTTTGTTTTTAATTTTAATTTTAATTTTTGTGTATGTGTATTGATTTCTTTGTTGTTTTTATTAGTTTTTGTATTATTTTTTAAGTTTATGTGTTGTATTAGTATATTGTATTTTTCGGATTTTGTACTGTTTTTATTAGTTTCTATATTTTAAAAAATAAAAAACAAAAGTCAAAAACAGAAGTAGAAACAAATATAACATGTTAGAATAGCATGTTTTCATATCATTAAACCTCACAAAAATAACAATCCAGCTTCATACTTAAGTTGATGTTTGCACATCTATGCTTGAAGTTTGAATACAAAAATTGATGTCATGGTTGGATTAGGAATCCATTATATGGTTGCTAATTGATGGCCTCTTACAACCATCATTATCAAACAAAATTTTTTTATTTAAAAGAAATTATATTTATATAATTTTTATCATTTGTAATATAACAACTACTAATATCCACCAAATTCTAGGCCAACTAGCTTTTTTCACTGAGTTAAATGTTTCTCGTCTATAATCTCGAGTGAAAGACTACAAGGTCGTTTAGTATTATCTTTATTTTTTTTTGTAATTTTTAGATTCTATATTTTTTTGCTTTTTAATAAAAATCTATTTGGTTGATATTTGTAATAAAAAACTATAAATAAAATTTTATTTGAATAAAATTTATTATAAGAGAATTAATTTAATGGTAACAATTAAATATGAAATTAATTTAGATTCTTAGACCATAGTCCTTTTTATATATCTTAAAAATATATATTAATTAATAAATTATACCAATTATTTAAAGTAGAAAATTTTGTTTTAAATCATGAAAAAAAACATAGTTTTTGGTTTTTCTAATTTAGAAAATAAAAACCCAAAGTTGAATGTAACAAACAAGTTTTCTTCTTTAGCTTATATATTTCTAAAATTAGAAACAGAAAATAAAAAATAGAAATAATATCAAATAGGTCCTAACCATGTGATGGAATTGTAAGGTGGGATTATATCAAAGTTTCATGCAAGTTTTAATTATTGGGAAGGATCACTAATACATCCTTTTCTACTAGGTTAATTATATAATAAGTTTTGACCATAAAACCTATCGTGCTTCATTTATGGAGAGACTTCGTGCTTTTGTTTTTGATTTTTTAAGTTAAATAAATTTATAAGAAATAAACAACATAAGAATAATTTCAAGAAAGACAAGGACTTTTCAGTATAGTCCAACAAGCAAGACATTGTCTATATATTGTATAACTTACATACTTGTAAGAACAATGAACTAAAAATCATCCAAATCCTTGGAGCTTGTGGTGAATTCCTCACATAACCTTTATTCAACTTTTATTCTACTTGCCATTTCTCCTAGTTGCCATCACTCTAAAAGGCATGCCAAAGGTGAAAACCCTGATAGTTTAGCTATAATGAGCTCCCTAATCTAGGCTATTGAAGAGGCTATGAATTTGTCCCCATCCATCTTCTCCTAATTGGGCTTGCGGTGATTTCTCTCTTTTCATATGGCATAAACATAGGTGCTATCTCCTATCTTAAAAATGATATAATTATCGTAGTTTAAACCATGGGTTAAAGAGCACCAGTTTATAATGACAGGCCATTCTTTCAGGTGAGTGTGGTGAGCATATAAATGTTATATTACCCTCTACATCTTCATAGAGAAATAGCAATTAAAGAATAGATGGTTCCTAGTTTCCTCCTCCCTTAGACAAAGTAGGCATCTCCTTTCAAGTTCAGTAGAGCTGTCTTTGAATATGTCAAGAGTAGATAATCTATTCTTAATGGCAACCAAAATATGAATATAGACTTAGGACAACAATTTTTGAACCAGACTAGTCTTGACCAAGGGATCCTTAGGAGGGGATTAACTAGGATCTATTTGTAAATCCACCTAAAGCATGTCTGCTCCAGATCACCTTATCCTAATTTTCCAAATTTCGATTTTAGCCTGGAATAAGCTCATGCAACACCTCTACTCTTGGTAAGTTGCAGATCTCGCACTCTTCTAAACTAATGGTTTTAACTTTGGTTTGCTAAGGGATCACTTCTTTTAAACATTATAAGGAAGGTCACCCCACAAGAGGGCCATTCTTGGACCAATTTTCAGCCTAGAAGAACGTGTTGCAACCGTCACCAACAATGTGAACCAGGTATTGGTGGAGTAAATCCCTGCTTCTCAGTATTTGTTACATTAACCAACTGCTTTTAGTTTTATAGTCTATCTCCTAAAAGCTTCTTTCCTTAAGGAAGTGGGTATGTACCCACATGACCCAGATGGATTGTTTGTTTTAGTAGAGCCTCTAAATGCATTTTGCTAGACTGGTCTTAATTATAGAACTCATAAAGCGTATACCCAGTCCTCCTTCAGCCTTTGGTCTATAAACTTCATTCCAATTAACCTTTACTTGAGCTTTCTCTTTAGGATCCTCACCCCATAAGAAGTTTCTCATGTATGTCTCCAATGCCTTGATCAAAATTTTAGGGAGTGTAAGGTGGTTTGACCAATAAACATGTAAATTATTAAGGATAGATGTAGCTGACTATAACCTATTTGCAAAGGATAATGATTTCTTGCACCAGCATAGCATTCTGCTTTGGAACTTATTTAAGAGATTTACACAATCCCTAAATTGAGGCTTGCTAGCTATGATGGGGAGGCAAGGTATTTAACTGGAATTGGCACCCTCTTTATACCTAGAACACTCTTTAATTCACTAGTTAACACCTAAGTAGAAAAGGATAGGAGGATCTGGCTTTTCTCCGGGTTGATTTGCAGGCCATAAGCTATCCTAGAAAGGGCCAAAGACTCTATAAAGCTATGGACAGACTGCTTCTCAGCTCTACTTAATAGAATGATAGCATCTACAAAAGCAAGGTTAGTTATAGCCAGTTTCTTACAGTGTGAGTGGTACTTGTAACTGTGGAGGTTAACAGCCTTATCTTTGATGATGCAGGTCAAGTATTCCATACATATAGTGAACAAATAAGGGGATAACAAATTCCCTTGTCACAAACCTCTCTTGCCTTAAAGGTAGTTAGTTGGTTCTCCATTTGTTAGCACACAAAAAGATGAAACGGTAATACATGCCATTATCCAATTGATGAATCTTGGAGGAAAGTACATTCCAATCAACATCTCTTGAATGAAAGGCCATTTGACTGAGTCATAGGTTTTGTAACAATCCACCTTAATTGTATACTTTTTTCTAAACCTCTTATTTGCTATAGTTCTCAAGGAGCTTTTAAACCAATAGAATATTTTCCCTTTTATTCCTTCATGTTATAAATGTTGCCTAGTTTGGACCTATCCGCGATGGAAACACCTTATTTAACCGTGTTGCAAGGAGTTTGGATATAATTTTGTATATTGTATTATCTTAAGAAATTAGCTTGAAATCATTAAGCTTAGTGGCATTAGGAACTTTAGGAATTAAGCAAAAGTAGGTTTTATTTACCTCTTTTAGAAGCTTTGAAGTCTAGAAAAATTGACAACAGTTATTACACTACTCTTTAACCAAGGCCAGGATTTTGGAAAAAGGATCCATTTAGGCCATCAGGCCCTGGTGCTTTTTCAAGATTGATTGATCATAGGCACTCCTCTATTTCCTTCTCATCAACTGATTTTATCAAATCAAAGATTAGAGAAAATCAGAGATTAGAGAAGGATCCAGTTTTCTTATAATGATAGAAGAGATCAAAGATGTTATAGATTGGTGAGGAACCTGTTGTCCCAATAGTCTCTAAAAATAAGAAAAGCTTCCCACTTTAAATTAACCCAATCATGTAATTAAATTCCGTCATTTATAGCTACGCTAACTATTTTATTTTTATTCCTCTGAGGTAGCATAGTTTTGTGGAATTAGGATGTATTACTGTACCAAATTTTCATCCACTGAATCTGTGACTTCTGCCTTATCAAGATGTCTTTGAATAGCATTGGTGTAGTCTTACATAAGCCTTGTTTCCTGAGATTGAGTGGTTATGTTGGTTGGATTCTTATGGAGCTCCTCTTGACATTTCCTCAATGCCAATCTTAATTAGATAATGCCTTCCATATCATAGGCTAGAAACTTCCTATTTAACTTCTTTAATTTGGTTTTGACTCTTTTCAATCTAGTCACTAGATTTCTTAGTCCCCTAAATATGTTGCTCCATTCCTACAATGACAATTTCTTAAAAGCCTTGTAAATTGCCTAAATAGTTGAAGAACCTGAAGGGATAGCTATTTTGGCAACCTCTAACATTTTATAAACTTCTATGGGGCTATGGTTTGAAATAGAAGGGCTTTAAAAAAAAACCACTTTAGAGGCTGGAAATGCATTCATCCACTGGTCATTTACCATGGCTCTATTCAGATTCCTTTGTATTAAGTGCCTCCTATATTGTCGACTGCACCAAGTAAAAAAAAAAACCTTCCTATCTAAGGCCTATTAGCCCAATTGTGCTTAAGATCTGGAAAACTTATAGGGGCTTGACTGCTTTGGTGGATTTTTTGTTTATGCTTTTATTACCTTAAATATGATCTAATTAATTTAAGAGTAGAAAAAGGAAATAAAAATAAAAATTAAGATGTTATTATGTATTAGAAAATTAAAATAAAGACTAATTTAGTTGGAGATTGATAAATTATATTTTTTTAAAAAAAATATTGATAAATTATAAACAAGTAAAAAAATAAAATAATTCTAATTAATTGATTATGGCTAAAAGTAAGAAAACTCAAATTTATCAATAAGTCTTAGAAAAGAACATGTAAACTATTAGTCTTGAAAAACATCTAATTACTCGTAAGGAATAAAATGATCTAATTATTAGAATGATAATAAAAAAATCATTATAAAAATTGAAATGACTACACGATCAGCCTGTTATGATTGGTCGTGGTTTGTTTCAAAAAATATAATAATTATTAATGTTACAAACGTTACAAGCATTACAGATATTATTATGATTGTAACAAGAGAATATGATTGTAATAGTAGCATACATTTAACCTTAAGTATAACTATTTTCATGTATAAATACCTTTCCTACGTAATGATTTAGATACACAGAAATATAAACAATGTTCTTTCTCAAGTTTTCCACCCTTTCTACATGGTATCAAAGATTGCGAAACTACGTCAAAATTTGGTGATTCATATCATCCCAAAATATTAGACGTTCCATGAATGCATCTTTCTCGTCATTTACTCTTTGTGTAGATTTGGATATCTCTTCAGTAATAATGCACCAAAGAAGTCTTTCTTTGAGAAAACTACACATATCCTCAGACCATAAATCATAATTGGTTCTATTAAAGATAATATTTATCGGTTAAGGAATGTATTGGTGAAGTTTGGAAGTATCCATAGGCTATAGAAGAGAAAAATCCTTAATAAAGGTTTTAAAAAGTGAAAATAAAGAACCAATCTTTAGAGCGGGAAATTTGATAAATTTGACTCCAAAAATGAATTTAGAGTGCTTTCAAACCTTAGGAATTGATCTGAGTTACCAAAAAACTAGCAAGAAAATAGGTAAACCGATCAATCAAAAACTGGTCAAATGGATATGAATTGAACCGAATCGGTTAGACCAATGATGATGTAGTGCTGACATAAGGATGATGCAGCGATGATGCAAAGTTGACGTGGTTTCGCAATACTTGTGCCAGAATAATCAAACTTGATTTCTGATAGTTTGACATTGCTAAAGGGATATGAGATTTTTTTTTTAAAAGACTGATATTTTATATCTGACGATATCAATCAATTTCATCTTTATAGATAACTTCATTGTATGCAACAACAACCTGTACAAACTATTCATAGTTATGTATCTGAATTACAAGAACTTTGGAATCAATTGTCACTTGGAGGCCTTACTTAGCTTAACGCTCAAGCTGCTACTGTCTAAGATAATCTTTAGGATCGAAAGCATATCTGGCACTTATTAATCACTCTTAAATATGAGTTTGAATCCATTCACAACTCTCTTCATTGAGGATCTTTACCAAGTCTTGATACTATCATACGAGAACTAATTATAAAAGAGGATTGACTAAACACACTTCGAATGAAGAAATCTATTCCATCTTTTGATGTTATTATTGCTAATCAAATCTCATCTTCTACCTCTCATAACTCCACTAAAAAGAAGGTATTTGAAACTATTGTAAAAAGACTGGTCACTACATCTCAGAATGTAGAAAATGACTCAAGCATGGTAACTCTTTTAAGTCCTCTTAATCTACTGCTACTACTATTGCCACCAAAAGTTATAATAAGAAATGCACCTACATCTCCTAAATTTTCCTTGAAAGAACTTTAGATTCTTCTTTAACAACTTTAATCATATTCTAGTACTATCTCATCTCCTGCCCTGCTTGTCACATTAGGTACATCTACTTTATGGTATTTTGATTCTAAATATTGTAACTACATGAATTTTGATTCCTCTATTTTTACCTCTTCTCATATATCGACTATTCCAAATCTCATTCATATTGCTAATAATTCTACCATGTATGTCCAAAGTATAGGCACTGCTAAAATACCTAAGTTAGTCTTACCAAATATTTTTCTTGTTATTAATCTGTCTTTAAATCTCATTTCTGTTCGTCAATTATGTAAACTCAATGTTAACTTATCTTTTTTTAGTCATGATTTTGCTATGCATGATCTACAGATGAGCAAGATATTTAAGACAAGGAATAAGGTTGGATGACTGCTTGAATTCTCTACATCTTCCATCCAAACTTGTTGATGCTCCTACATCTCATATTTGGCACTCTCCCATTGATCATATTTTCAATATGAGACTTGGGTCTTTGAAATTTAGTAGTTCTTTAGGTCCAGTCAAGTTTGAATATTTTGATTGTATTTCATGTCAAGTTTCCAAAGAATATAATTTACCTTTCCTTAATAATGAATCTATTTCTTTAACACCTTTTGACTTAATTCAATATGATTTTAGGAGATCAGCACTTAATGATACTATAAATGGCCTACGATATTATGTGATATTTGTTGATGATTTCTCTAGATATACTTGAATTTATCTTCTGTGTAGTCAATCTAAATTATTTTCTATTTATACTTGCTTCGCTAATTTGATTTAGACTCAATTTTCTTACAAATTCAAAATATTACATACTAATAATGCCATGGAATAAGGACAAATATTTTACTTATTTTCTTAATTAGTATGGAACTATCATTTAAAGATCTTGTCTAAATACCTCTAAAAAAATGGTAGGTCTGAAAGAAAATATAAACATATCCTAGATACTATCTGAGCTCTTCTTATTTACTCCTCTTATTTGGAAAATTTTTGGGGAAATCTTACTGTTATCTATATTATCAACCACATTCCTACTCATATTATTAGTAATATATCTCTCTATGAATGTCTATACAATCATATTGCTGATTAGCAAACTCTTAAAGTCTTTGGCAATCCTTGTTTTTTTCTTCTTCATCCACATGAATATACTAAACTAGAACCATGAGCAAGATTAGGTTTCTTCCTATAGTATGGCATAAAACATAAAAGTTACAGGTATTGGGATCCTTTGTCTTAAAGACTTCATATCTCTCAATATGTAACTTTTTAGGAATATAAAATGTTTTTCACTTGATCTAATTTCGTGTTAGTGAACCTTCTTTATAGTATTTCTTTGATCTTAGTATACCATTGTTTCCTAATACTTCTCTTTTAGGTTCATCTAATAATTTTTGAAATTCCACACCACCTACACTTAGTACCATTGAATCTTCCTCAATTATAGATCATTCATCTCCTACAAATGATCCTTCTCCATTTGTCTCTTCAAAGCCTACTAATTCTCAAACCTCGATGAACTAATCGAGTAAGTCAACCATCTGTTCTTCTTCAAGATTTCCATATTTATTCTACTATTGTCTCTCTATATGAACCTCACACCTATCATAAGGCTAGTTCTAATCCTTTATGACAGAAAGCAAAGACAGAAGAATTACAAACTCTTACCAGCATAAATACTTGGGACATGGTTAATTTACCTCTAGATAAATCAATTATTGGTTGTAAATATATCTATAAAATCAAAGCTCAAATTGATGGATCAGTTGAAAGATGCAAAGTCTTATTTGTATCTAAAGACTTTATCTAAGAAGAAAGAATTGATTAAAAGGGGATTTTTACTCTTATAGCTCACTCAAAGAATTGATTATAATGATATTTTTCTTCTTATAGCTCACTCGACCTCAGTCCATAGTTTCATCGCAGTCGTTGCTATCAAGCATTAGCAATTATTCTATATGGATGTTAAAAATTCATTCCTCAACGGTAATCTTATAAAAGAAGTATGTATGCAATCTCCACTTAGTTATGATCATCCACCAAATAAGGTTTGTTAATTACACAAAGCTTTGCATGGTCTTAAAAAAAATTTCGAGCATAGTTTGCAAAATTTAGCCTTACTATTGGATTACTTGGTTTTGAGTCAAGTTCTTATGATCATGCCTTATTTCTTTATAAGACAGATTAAGGGTGCACTTTTCTTCTTTTCTAAGTTGATGATATGATAATCACTAGCAATGATGCTCAAGGTATATTTGCTCTCAAATCTTTTCTCCATGAACAATTTGCGATGAAAAATTTAGGTAATCTGAGCTATTTTTTGGGTCTTAAAGTCTCCTATAATGAATCTAGTTATTATTTGTCACAAGCAAAATATGCCACTGATATATTTTCTCTCGTGCTGGTATCATGGATACTAAGACTACTGACACTCCTCTTGAACCCAATGTTCCTCTTTCTAGTACTGATGGGATTCTATTCACTAATAGTCCTCTTTATTATCAATTAGTTGGTGGTCTTATATACCTCACTGTCTCTCGTCCTAGTATAGCTTATGTTGTTCATATAGTCAGTCAATTTATGTCAGAATCTTGTACCACTCACTTCTCCACTATTGTCCGTATCCTTCGGTACATCAGAGGCACTCTCTTTCATGGTTTTCACTTTAGTCATTCATCTCTATTAGAGCTACGAGCATATTTTGACATTGATTGGGCTAGTGATGTAATTGATCGATGCTTTACTATTGGTTATTATTTCTTTCTTGGTACATCTCTTATTTCATGGCATAAACAAACAGTTATCTCTCAACCTAGCATATAAGCAGAATATTGAGCTCTTATAGACACAAAATCTGAACTTTTTTGGCTACGTTGGTTGCTTCACGATATCTATCTTTTCTCTTCTTTTATAACTCTTCTCCTTTATGACAATTATAATGCTATAAAAATTGGTCATAATAATGTCTTCTATAAGTGTATCAAACATATTGAGATTGATTGTCATCTTGTATGATATCATGTTTTACAAGACACTATTCAACTTGTTTTTACTTCATCACAGTATCAAATTGTCGATATTTTTGCAAAATCTCATTCACCTTAGTGATTTTAAGATTTTCAAACTCAAGCGGTCCAGTTCTTTACCACCTTGAGTTTGAGGGGGAATAATGTTACAAAAGTTACAAACGTTATAGATATTATTATAATTATAATAATAGAATATGATTGTAACAGTAATATACATTTAACTTTGAGTACAGCTTTTTTCATACAGAAATACCCATCTTGTGTAATAGTTTATATACACAGAAATACAATCAATCTTTTTTTCTTAAGTTTGCCTTTCTTTCTACAACAACAACAACAACACCACCACCAACAACAACATATCATGTAAATACATGATCTGGCCATAGCATGTCATGTTTCTCCTATAAAAATACATAGACAGGTCTCCCACGTAATTACAGGAACGGTGGATGGTGGATGGTGAACGGATCCCAAGCATAGAAATAGTCGACCCACTACAAGGACAAGATTAGAATTTTTACAAATGAAAATAGATCAGGATCGAACTCAAATTTTGTAAGTATCAGGTTTAAGTATGAATTTAATTTATGTTTAAGTTTGAATTTATAAATTAAATTCACACTTAAACTTATATTAGGAATATGTATGATTCAAAAGGTTGAATCAACTAATAAGAAAAGAGATAAAAATTTCAATTTGAGTTGACTTAGTTACTTTCAAGTCAAATATTTTCGAGCGTGAATTTTTTTAATAAGTTCAAATCTAATTAATTCAAGTCCAGTTTGACCTTTTTTCCAAGCCTAAGAATTTCCATTTCTTTTACTTCCCGTGATCAATGAGATCTATTGAGGGAGTCAATCACAACCTCGGAGCTAATTAACAACGAAAATATCTTAAACTAGATCATGTTCTATAGAATTTTCTTAAACACACTTTCACTTTGACATTTTAAGTACTCCCAACTTCAAAACATCAACTTTCTTTTCCTATTTCAATTATCATTTATGATTCAATTATTGAAAGCTTTTCATAGCTAATCATTAATGGTCTGAACAACATGAAAGTTGACAATTGGGACCAAAAACCTATAGACTACAACTCGCATGTCTCGAATACAAAGCTTTTATTTTGTCATCTTTTCAGTTATTATTGATAAGAGTTTTTGGCAACTGATCAGGTTGTAAATAATTTGTTGCAAACTGAGCTTGGATTTTCATGAATACCAAAAGTGACACCGTAACATGATTTTAGGATATATTTATATGGGAAAGCATGAAAATTTTAATTATACATGGCATATTTCATATAATGATATTAGAGTACAGAAAAATTTTGCTAAGTGTGTTATTTGTATTTTAGAGATTAATAAAGGATACCTATAAATCACAATAATGAAGTCGTGAATCCAAAAGTCTTTCCAAAGAATTACGAAACAATGATGGATAGATTTTCTTGTTTAAATCACAACAACTAAGATGCATTAGGTTAAAGCTTTAAGAAAAAAAGATGGTGGTGGTGTTGGGGAATTGAATAGGAGAGGAAAAGGTCCAATTTTTATCTGTGAATGTTGAAATTATGTTAATGAATAGATAAGTTGGTGATAGCTTTTTGAAGTTGGAAGCTTCCCTATTCTTTGGACTCAAAAGAGTATGGAGATGTCTGTAGCATGATATCAGATGTTGCTACTTATAATTGTGTTAATGGTTTATTTTTGGCTATCTATATATTGTTGGTTTATTGTATTTAGTCAAGTCTATAAATATGTTTTATGATTGAGGGCTTTTTAGTCCTTTAACATAGTTATTTTGGACCCTTGTATAGTTATAGATGAATAAAGTTACTCTACTCTTGTGTGACTCTTTTGTGCATTTGACGAATAATAAAGTTACAAGGTTTTTCATTTTACTCTGAGTCTTGATACTTATTCATGGTATTAGAGTAGATGATCTAGATCATGTTTGATTGGATCTTTTCTTGTAATGTTTCTTTGTCAATCCACGTTATTTCAAGTAATCAACGAGGCACGAGTATGCGATTTGAAGAAGAAGGAGAGATTCAGTCTAGTGTAAATAAGAACCCGTTAACCTTGTAGAGTTCAGATATATGCGATTTGAAGGAGAAGGAGAGATTTAGTCTAGTGTAGATGAGAACCCGTTAAACTTGCAGAGTTCAGATCATCCAGGGATGATTTTGGTGACAATATCATTAAATAGTAATAACTATCTAGTTTAGAGTAGAGCGATGAAGATTTTCCTAGGTGTGAAGGTTAAGCTAGGGTTTATTGATGGAAAATTTTAGAAACCATTAGAGAATTTAGCACGGAGGTGTAAAGTCGATTCCATAGTGACTTCCTGAATAAGTCATATGCGAATATGTGGGAATCTCCATTGTCTACTACCACTGTTGACAATGTATTGGATTGGAAGACTGATATGGCAAATATGATACATCAAGTAATTAAAGCTTACATTAAAAGCAAGGAGACATCAATAATAAAGGATGAAGAGGGAATTAGATCAAATTTGCTCAGTTTGGTGACTTTAGAGGTAGTTCTTCAACTCCAAATTGTGGTTCACTTGATTTTATTGAATATGGCTCCTGGATAGTTGATGCAGGTGCATCTAATCTTATGTGTCATACCTTTGATTGCTTGATTAGCCCTTAACCTGTTAGAAAATGCATACATGTTCGTTTACTTGATGGTATTATCAATATGACTATATAAGTGATATTAAACTTAGTTCAAACCTTGTTCTCACTTCTACTTTACATATACCTTCCTTTAAACATAATTTGTTATCTATGAATAAACTCACTATTACTGCCTAAACCAAATTTGCCTTTTATGCATCATTTTATATTATATAGGACCTTGTTAATGAAAGTGTTATAACAATTGGAAAAGTGATTGTTGGATTGTACATCTTGGACAAAAAGTCTTTTCACTATAATATCATACACTATTATTCCAATATGTTAGATTGGTACTCCAATAACTTAGCTAATTATTTTTCAGTTACATCTTTTAATGTTTGGCACTAAAGACCCAGCCATCCATCTGATATTGTACTCAAACACTTGAATGATTTATCCAATATATTGAATATTCAGTTTACTTCTAAGCCTTGTGATATTTGTCATATGTCAAAATATAGTAGACCTATGTTCACATCTAGTAGTATACATTATAAGGCTTGTTTTGAACTAGTTCATATGGATTTGTGGGATCCTTACAAATAAGCTTCACTTAATGGTGCTCATTTATTTCTTAATATTGTTGATGACTTTAGTAGGGCCACTTGGTCTTTTTTTTTGCTTAAATACAAAAGTCAAACCTCAACTGTTATACACAAATTTCTGCAGCTTATCAAAACCCAATTTAAAGTCCCAATAAAGGTCATTAAGACTAACAATGGGATAAAATTTACCAATTGAGAATGTCGAATCATTTTTTCTTCCTTAAGAATTGTATATTAGAAAACCTATGCTTATACTCCACAACAAAATGGAGTAGTTGAGGTCAAACATAGGCACCTTTTGAATGTAGCAAGAACCTTTATGTTTCAATTAGGTTTGCCTAAGATTTTTTGGGGTCCTGCTATTCTTGCTGACACATACACTATAAATCTCCTTCCTTTTTCCATTTTGTAATGGAAATAACCTTATTTCATGCTTTATAAAAAAGGTCCCAATTATCAGTTCCTTAAAAGTCTTGGCTACCTATATTCTACTACCAATACTCTTCCTCATAAAGACATATTTGATTCTATAGCACTCAAATCCATTTTTATTAGATATGATACTAATAAAAAAGCTGACAAACTCTATGATCTTTAGTTGTCTTTAGTTCTAGGAATGTTATCTTATATGAAGATCAATTTCCTTTCAAATCTTAATCCATTGCACGTTCTTAACCATATTTACCTGTTGCTTTTCTTGATAATTCTGTCAGCCTTTCTCTTCCTACTGCTTAACTTGATCAATTTTCTTCTTCTAGTTCTGGTCACAATTTTCTAGTTGCTTCTACTTCTCCTACTATTGTTTTTGCACCAAGGAGGAGTAACAACATTCATCATCCACCTATTTGGTTAAATGATTTTTTGTCCAATGTTCAAATAGTTCTAGTTACTAATCATACACATCATTCATCCATTTACATACCTCTTACTTGTCTTTACTTTCTTTCCCCATATATTTCAACTACACACATGTCATTTCTTGCTAATTTTTCAACTATCAAGGAACCAACTTCCTATAATCAAGTTAGAACTGACTCGAATTGGGTTAAAGCTATGGAAGTTGAATTAAAGGCTTTAGAAGATAATCATACTTGGGATTTGATTAATCCGCTGACTGGTAAAAGAGCTATTAGCTCTAAATAGGCGTTTAAAGTGATGTTAAAATCTGATGGGGCTATAAAGCCAGGTTAGTGACTAAAGGATATCATCAAATTGAGGGTATTGACTTCATAGACAATTTTTCTCTAGTTGCTAAAATGGTTACTGTGAGAATTGTCTTGGCTATTATTGCTGCACATAATTGACCCTTACATCAACTAGACATTAACAATCCTTTTTGCTTGGTCACATTTATGAGGAGTTATAAATGTCACCTTTTAATGGTTATGTTAAGGTTGGCCCTAGTCAAGTTTTCAAATTAAATAAGTCTTTATATGGCCTCAAATAAGTTTTCTAGATAATGGAATCATGAGTTCACTGCTAAGCTTCATGATTATGGTCTTTAACAATCCCCTCATGATCCCTGTTTATTTATTAAATCCCATTCCACTACATATATGGCCTTGGTTTTGGTTACTGGAACTTTAGAGGTTGATATTCAATAGGTTAAAGATTTTTTGCATCATCATTTCACCATTAAATACCTTAGGATTGCCAAATACTTTTTGGGTTTTGAATTCATTAAATCTTTTGCTGAACTGTATGTCCATCAACGGACATATGTTCTTAATATTTTAACTGATATAGGTTTGCTAGGGTATAAGACTATTACAACTCCATTGCTTAGAGATTGCAGGTTTGTTGATAGGGACTCTCCTCTTCTTACAAACCCAGGCCAGAATAGGGGTATGGTTAGTCATATTCTTTATCTTGGATTTATACGCCTAGATATTGCTCATGCAACCCAATAGCTTAGTCAGTTCATACAGTCACCTACTCAGTAACATTGGAATACTACCCTTCATCTGCTTCATTATTTGAAGCAGTCACCTTCAACGGGTTTATTATTTTCTTCATAGAATTCTTTTTCATTCATTTCCTATTGTGATGTAGATTGGGCTTTATGTCTCGGTCTTTAATTGGTTACTGCATTTGTTTAGGCAGTGTATTGATTTCTTGGAAAACGAAAAAACAAACCACTGTCTCTCGGTCTTCCACTGAGGCCGAATATTGTAATTTATTTGCTACGGTTTATGAATTACGTTAGATTTCTTATATTCTGCATGATTTTCATATTGATATTACTTTACCTATCTCGCTTTGGTGTGATAATCAGGCTACCATTCATATTACCAAAAATTATGCTTTTTTTTATGAACAAACTAAGCACTTGGAGATTGATTACCATTTGGTTTGTGACTAGTATAAACTGGGTTTTGTTTAACCTCTTTTCTTGGCTTCTAAATAGCAACTTGTAGACTTTTTCATAAAATCTTTAGCTGTGCCTATTCTTCATCATCTTTTGTCCAAATTGGGCTTGTATGACTGGCACTAAGCTCTACCTTTAGGCGGGATATGGCATGATATCAGATGTTGTTGTTTATAGTTGTGTTGATGGTTTATTTTCAACTTTTTGTATACAGTTGGTTTATTGTATTTAGTTAAGTCTGTAAATATGTTTTATGATTGAGGGCTTTTTATTCCTTTAGCGTAGTTATTCTGAAAACTTGTATAGTTATAAACGAATAGAGTTACTTTACTCTTGTGCGGCTCTCTTGTGTATCTGATGAATAATAAAGTTACAGAGTTTTTCATTCTTCTCTAAGTCTTGATACTTGTTCAATGTCATTGAAAATGGGCTACTTAGTATGTATAGATGCTTTGTGGTTAGGTCTACAACTTGAGTAAGGAATTAATATGCAAATGCTATGTTAGCCTCATCAAGAAGTTGAGATATTTATGGTCTAAGCTTTCTTTTAACCTCTAAAAATTAGAAATAGATTGCCCCTTAGGTTGGATTGATTTTTGCCTTACAAGCTATGAGTCACCTAACATTTGTAATGTAGGCTAGTATGTAGTTTACATGTTATCATATATATTAAATGATTTATTTAATGCGCACTTAAGAGATAGTAGATACTAGTTTTGTCAATATTAGAAAAAAGTATAATCAAATAATGTATAAGGTTGGACCAATATTCTTTGCACAAGCCATGAGTTACCCAAGATTTATAATGTTGGCTCATCAAGTTTAGAATATGTAGTTTAATTTTAAGGTTGTTATATGTATTAAAGATAGTGTATACGAGTTTGTTTAATATTAGAAAAAACGTATAAAAAAATAATGTACATATAACCTAGATTAAAAATAAATTTTCAGAGAAAGGGAAGTGAGCTTTTTGTCCTATTATTGCCATTCAAACAAACATAAGTTTTTTTTTTTTGCAGAAAAGGGGGAAATATAAAAAAATTAAGAAAAATGATATATAGTTAAAAAGGAAGTATGGACTATAAGGAAACTTTCTCACTGGTGCTTTCGGAAGATTCTGTTAGGATTATAATGACGCTTGTGGCATATTTTGATCATAAATTACATTAAATGGATATTAAGACAATGTTTCTCAATGGTGAAATTGATGAAACAATTTATATAAAGCAGTTTGAAAGCTTCATTTCCAAAGATTCAAAGCAAATGATTTGTCAATTAAAGAAATCCAATTATAGGCTTAAACAAGCTTTTTGTCGATGATATTAAAAATTTCATTAGGTTGTCATCTTTTTTGATTTTGTGATGAATCTGGTTGATGATTGTGTATATCATAAGTTCAGTGGGAGTAAGTCTACTTGCCAGCAATGATATAGGCTTATTCCATGAAACTAAGAAATTTTTATTAAAGAATTTTGAGATGAAAGATCTTAGTAGAGTCTTTTTTGTATTAAGAATTCAGATACATCGAGATCATTTTCGAGGTATTCTTAGGATATCACAAAAGAGTTATATCGAGAAAGTACATAAGAGATTTGACATGCTAGGTGATATCCCTGTAATTAAAGTAGATACATTTAGTTTCATTCAATGCCCCATGAATGATTTATATAAACTAAAGAAATGTAGAAAATTCCTTATGTTTCGGTTGTAAGAAGCCTAATGTATGCTCAAGTATATGTGCATCTAGATATTGTGTTCATTATTAAAATGTTAGGCATATATTTGAGCAATTCGTGATTGAATCATTAGAAACTAGCAAAAAAGTTTATGCGGTATCTTAAGAGAACAAAAAATTACATGTTCATATATAAGAGATTGGATCAGTTAGAGATCACTGAGTATTATAATTCCAATTTTTTTAGGTGCTAAGAAAATTGTAGATCCATTTCAAACTATATCTATATGCTAACTAGAAGAGTGTTTAATAAACACTCATATCTTCTTCTATCATGGTAGTTGAGTTTATAGCATGTTATAAGGTGTCCAATCATAAAATATGGCTGTGAAATTTTGTCACTGGGCTAAGAATTATAAATGGCATTAAAAGATCATTAAAATTAGTTTGTAACAATAAATCAACAGTGCTATATTCTAATAACAACAGGAGCTCATCAAAGTCAAAACACGTTAACATAAAGTTCCTATTTGTTAAAGAAAGAAGTCAGAGTGGTTAGTTATTTATGTAACATATTAGAGAAAACTCCATAAGTACGAATCCACTAACTAAAGGTTTATCATCTAATTTCTTTCACGAGTACACAACTCATATGTCTATTTTATCACTTGATGATATGTTGATTTAGTGGGAGTTTATATATATTTATAGTTACAGACATATCTTATGGATTTTGTATAATTTGATACTTCGGTATAAAGAATTTTATGAATTTACACTTTGATTTAGTTTGGTTTGATCTCACTAAGGAATAAGGTAGGACTAATTGAAAATAGGTATATTAAGATCAAGTGAAATGAAATTTCCATACTACACATCCATACTTGATCCATGTCCTTAATTTTATTGATATATATGACTATAAAAGGGTTTAGTCATGATGATTGTGACGAAGATCCCTTTGACCCTATATTTATATGATTGATGGATAGAATTGTTTTAAGATGATTTAATAATAATAGTAATTTTAAGCTCGTAAGGTTTATCATGACATATAATTATAAGGAGTTATATGGGATAATCATTTTTGTAGTTCTAAACCTTTTACCATTTTCCCAATTGAGTCCTATATCTTTAAGATTTCCTATTAAAGTCTTATACCTATCTGACTGACTCAAAGATAGTCCTTCTGTTTGGTTCTGTTAACGGAGGTTTGACCTGGACAAAAGAAAATTGACACATAAGCATCATATAAAATGACCCCATATTTATATAATTGGATAATCATATTTGTAGTCCTAAACCTTTCACCATTTTTTCAATTGAGTCTTATATATTTGAAATTTCCTATTGAATTCCTATATTTATGTGATTAAATAAAAAACAGTCCTTCTATTTGGTTTAGTTAATGGAGGTTTGAATAGGATGAGAGGCAACTAGGGCTAAGAGTGGTGTTTGGGTATTAGGATAGTTTATCCAAAATTTGGAAAAGGTTCTTATTTGGGTATGGATTAATGTAATCCCAAACCTATAATAACTTGGTTGACTATAAAGACAGCATAACCTAAAGCTGAAACAAAAGTTGTTTAAATAGTAAAATAGATATCATTAAGTTAGAATAAGGTCTGTTTAGTTACAGGGTTAGTGTAACCTTAATTTATAATAAAAACTATTTGGTTATTAAATTAGATAAACCAAAATAAGTATTTAAATTGAATTTAAAATATTTTTAAATTTAAAATAAATTATAGAATTATAATACTTATTTTTCTTAATTATATTAAAATTATTAATTAAATTGGTTCTTGGCTTAATTTTAGAAAATTATTTTATAGATTTAGAATTAATTATATTTTCAATTAGATTGAAAACATTAATTAATTAGGCTCCTTTGCTTTAAACAAAGTTGTTTTCTTTATTTAATTAAGAAAAGTGTTTTTTGATTAAATTTGTTTATTTAAATTTGATTGAAATAAATTAACTTTATTGTTTTTATTTAAAGTATTATTATTTTATTTAGATTTTATTTATTTATTTATTTTAATAATAAGTTTCTTGATTTATTAAAAAAATTTCTTAATTAAAATTTTCTAATTAAATTTATTAAAGGAGTCAAGAAAACTGAAAATGGTTTTCTTAATATCAAATTTAATTGAAAAACATTTTTTCAAATTTAATTAAGAAGTTGTTCAAATTTAATATAAGGTTTCAAATTTAATTATCTAAGTCAGACCTTTGTTAACAAAATCAAATGGAAGTACTGTCTTTAATTTTGTCGCATAAGTACAGGACTTCAATAGGAAGTTCCAAAGGTATATGACACAATTGAGAAAATAGTAAAAGGTTTTAAACTACAAATATGGTTGTCCCATTCTATGAATTCAACGTTGTTTTATATGATACTTACATGTCAATTTTTTTTGTCCAGGTCATACTTTCGTTAACAAAACTAAATGGAAGAACTGACTTTGATTCAGTCGCATAGGTATATGATTTCAATAGGAAGTGTCTGTTTGGATGGGGTTATGTTAGTAGAACTTTTGTGAGTAGTGCTTTTTTGTGTAGAGCTTTTCTGAGAAGAGCTTTTCTAAGAAGTCAATTGACTGTTTGGCTGTTATTTAAAAAAGAGCTTTTTTGAAAGAGCTTTATGCAGTAGATTGTTTGGCAACATAAAAATAAAAAGCACTTTTGATTTTAAGTATATATTATTTTATAATAAAAATTATTTATGCATATAAAAATTATTTAAAGTATATTAAATAATGTGCAAAGCATATTATATTAATTATTATATAATTTTAACCAAATATGTATAACCAAATCTTTTACATTAATTATAACATAAACAAAATTAATATAACAAATAAATATTAAAATATTTAAAAAATAGTCAAATAATATTATATAAATCCCAAAATAAATA
>JAOXYD010190831.1:0-23301 GCA_028565735.1 Pinacopodium congolense | reverse complement strand
CATTATGCAAATCAAACATTATAGGTCATCAATTAAACAATTAAACACTGATTTAGGGGTCATAATTCAACAAATTAACCATAAAAAGCATATCAAATTGACCCCTATCAACAATTATTTAGGAAAATAAAAAACATTGATTAAAAACCTTAAAATTGCCAAACTAGACTAACTTGGCTTAAACACATCAAAAATGATTTTTAATTGCTTCTATAAAATTCTGAAAATTACCAAATGTGTAAATTATCTAAGGATTAGATGATTGATGATTTATTTTATCTTTAAACACATTTAAGGTCTGATTAAAATTCCTTCACAAAATCAAAACAAAGCTATGGTTAAGACTTTGTTTTTTCTCCGTTAAATCTTGTCTAAAGTTTGGTTATGCTCTAAATAAAGTAAATGGGATTTAATTTTAAGAAGGTGGGTTTTGCAAAATTAATCTCAGATCTCTAACTTTTACAAAAAAAAAATCATTGTTTGGTCATGCAAGGATTAATTCGCGTTGCTTATTGATTTTTCTAACAAATTAAGATGATTTCTCATGCTTAACTTGTCTTAAAAACTAATCTTAAGTGGCCAGCCCAAAATTAATTCGTTTAATCCTTCAATAAAAAAAATATAGAACCTTTAGCATGTCTTTAATCTCTCTTAAATCATACAGACATCAATCCTTAGCAATGAAAATGATTTAGCCAGACATATTGATCAAGACATACAAAATATACAACTTATATAACACATCTTGATACATCTATAAAAACAGGCTGAAATAATAAGTTTAATGTGTACAAAACAGGTTTGTAAGACTATTGGATATCTTGTAACTCTCAACTTGATCTGGAATGCAACACAGCCTCTGAATTGATTCAAGCTTGCAGAAAAATCAAAGAACATATAAGGTTGTAAGAATAAAGAAAAGAGCTTTGATTAATCCAAAAATAAGAGCATAATAATAAGTAATATGAGTTAGAAACTCCTTGAATATGAGTTATAAACTTAGAAATATGTTTATACACCAACCTCATATGTTTAGAAACTCAGAAACAACACTTAGAATCTAATACAAAGTGTTTAAAGCTATAGACTAAGTGTAAGAATATGGTGAGAGAAGAAGAATTCTCTTTATCTTTTGCAGATCTGTTATACCCCTTCCTCTTTGTGTATTCTCTATTAATTTTTTTTGTTTTTACAGTTGTAGAAGCCTCCAAGATGTGCTAGAAAACAAGGACATTTATTGGAGACACGCCATAGCTATAATCTTGGAAATTTGGGTTAGATATTATGGACTGATTCTTCAACAGTGGGTTGCTCTGATGTATAGCAGTGGGCAAGAGGGTGCTATTGATGGCCGAATTCCAATCTATTAATGACCCTCTGTTCATCCTTCAATGGTGGTCCAGCAGGGTGCCATTAAGGGATAAAAATAAGACACTTCCTTCTATTTTTTACTCTAATCTTGATCTTTAAGTTCCATCTTGAAAATTAAACATAACAACATATAAATTGAAATTTAAACAATGTATTAGGGTTAAATTAACATCAAAGAACATTAAACAATACTATAAATTTAACCCCTAACAACTTTCCCAAACTTAAGCATTTGCTTGTCCTCAAGCAAATTAATTCATCATCAATTTCATAATAAGATATAAAAATATGAAAAGTCAATTCAAACTTAACACCACAAATATTGAAAATGCTTTCTTGATTCTTCAAAAATATTGATGTATGGAAATGTTATAAGATTAATGAATTGTATCAAATCGAAAATACATTTAAATCATTTTGTTCATTTTCAAGCTTCAACCTAAATCTAAAAATCAATTCCACATGTAAAAGGAAAATAAATTGAGTTTAATGCATCATCTTTTCGACACTTCCATATCTTTTAAAATAAGAATTAATTAATAACCTAATTAATTAAATTCATAATCAATTTAGTTGAGAGGTCACCTCAGTCTTTTTACGCGAAGGTGAAAATTTTTTCGTGAATAAACCCCGGTTACTCAAATGTGTCACAGTAACTCAACTGACTATTAGTCTCACTCATAACTTCAAATCTTATATGCATATATATTTCTATTTTTCTTTTTTCTTTTTTCTTTTTTCTTTTTATTTTATATACACGTACACAAGAATAGAAATAAGAGGAGTGGTTTTGCTTACTTATTTAACTAATTAAATTATTATTTTTTTTTCTTTTTGGGGTTAATTTTAATTTGTTTGAATGATAAAAATGCCTTAAAAGAAGTTACAAAATTACTCAGGAAGTTGCATTTTATATGTGGAATATTATTCTAATCATTAGGGTATCAACTATCGAAACTACGAAATGAGTTAAAGGTATTTAGTCATTAATAGTCAAAATTAATCATAAAACATTTTAAATTTCCAAAATAATTGAATTCAAATGAAAGCGTGAACAATAAGAAAGATCAAAATCTATTTTTTTTCCACAATTTACCAACTATGAGGAAATGGATGATAAATCAAATTACTATTAAACAAATAAAACTCAAGTGCAACAACAGATCAAAATGATAATATCTCTCCCCCACACTTAAACTAAACATTTTCCTCAATGTTTAAAATAGAAAATGAAAAGCATACTGTAGGAGAGAAAGGAGAGAAATATACCCGTTTGATAAAGACTTGAAGATCCGTTGGTGTATTTACAAGAACTAAAACAACAAAATAAAACACAGATGATAACAAAAGAATGCTTCATTTAGATAGATAATCCAAATACAACCAAGGAGCCATAGGATAAAATGTAGCTCACACCTAAACTAAGCTCCAACACATTTATTGAAATGAAACCACATCGAAAAGCTTTGAAATTAAAGACCTAACACAACTAATAAAATAAGATCAGACTTAATTATCTACCTAACAAGGATGATTCCTAACTCAATGAGGATTAAACAGTGAAAGAGTCTCAGAAGACTACTAAACTAAACTAGGCACAAACGACTTCACTCGTTGCCCATTAATCTTGAAAGATGAGGGACCATTAGTAACTTTAACTGTTCCAAATGCATAAATCTTGATCACATCATAGGGGCCCATCCATCTTGAAACAACTTCAATCTGGAATTATACACCAAGACCTTATCACCAACTTTGAATTCTCTCTGAATGATTTGCTTATCATGCCATCTTTTGACTCGTTCCTTAAACAACTTAGAGTTATCAGAAGCTTCAAGACAAAACTCATCCAACTTATTCAATTGCAACAACCTTTCTCTCCAAACTTACTTGAGTTAAAATTCAGAAAATGAATAGCCCTATAGACACGATGTTTTCCAATAGGCACGATGTTTTAACTCGACAAGCAAATGACAAGCCTTAACATATATCAACTTATAAGGAGACATTACAATTGGCATCTTATACAGTTCGATATACCCACAGTGCATCATCCAACTTTATTGACCAATATTTTCTTGAAAAGCTAACACTATTTTACAAAATTGTCTTGAGTTCTCGATTAGATATTTTAACTTGACCGTTAGTCTGAGGATGGTAAGGTGTAGTAACCTTATGGGTATCACCATACTTAGATAAGAGGGACTCGAATTGCTTGTTATGGAAATGTGCTCCCCCATCACTTATAATGGCTTTAGGAGTCCCAAATCGAGTGAATATGTTCTTCTTAGGAAAACGAACTACACTTCATGCATCATTGGTTGGAAGTGCAACTGCTTCAACCCATTTACTTACATAATAGATAGTCACTAAAATGTATTGGTTAGAGTATGACGATAGGAATGGATCCATGAAATCAATACCCCAAACATCAAAGATTTCACAAACCAAAATGTTTATTAGTGGCATCTCGTGTCTCCTAGAAATATTACCAACCTTTTGATAACTATCACAAGACTTCACATAATGAAATGCATCCTTAAATAATGTAGGACAATAAAAACCAAACTTAGTCACCTTGTATGTAGTCCTATTAGTGCAAAAATGTCCTCCAGTCTCCCTTGAATGATAATGACTTGGAATTGAAGGCACTTCTTCAACAGGGAAACATCTTCAAATCATTCCATTGGCACATATCTTGTAAAGAACAGGTTCGTACCAAAGATACTGCTTAACTTCTAAAAAGAACTTCTTCTAATATTAAGGTCGTTTATTCCCTGACAACGGCACCAAAAACTTGTTGCGTTGGTTAGGTGACTTTAAAACTTTGAATGATTTTGAAACGATTTTACTTTGAAAACGACTGAAATAAAAACAAGTGCACTTATTGCAAAAGTAATCTAATGGAGGAAATTTAAGACTCGGGTTGTTGATCCCATGGGAAAAAATTTAGCTTAATTACTAGATTGATCAGACTATAATTATTTAGAAAAATCCAAATAAATTGATTAAAAACCTTAAAATTGTTAAACTAGACTAACTTGGCTTAAATTCTTTAAAAACAAATTTTAAATTTTTTTTAAAATTTTGAAAATTAACAAATGTGTAAATTAGCTAACGGTTAGATGATTGATGATTTATTTAAGCTTTAAACACATTCAAGGACTAAATAAAGTTACTTCACAAAATCAAAGCAAAGTTATGGTTAAGACTTTGCTTCTTCTCCATTAAATCTTGTCTAAAGTTTTGTTATTCTTTAAAACAAGTAAATGGGCTTTAATTTCACAAAGGTGAGTTCTGGAAAATTAATATCAAATCTCTAAATTTCACAAAAAAATCCAAGTTTGTTCATGCAAGGATTAATTCGTGTTGCTTAATGATTTTTCTAACAATTTAAGATGATTTCTCATGCTTAACTTGTCTTAAAAACTAATCTTAAGTGGCCATCCCAAAATTAGTTTGTTTAATCCTTCAATAAACAAAATACAGAACATTTAATATGTCTTTAAGCTCTCTTAAATTATACAAACATCAATCCTTAGCAATAAAAATAATTTAGCCATACATATTCATCAAGTCATATAAAACATACAACTTATGCAACATATCTTGATAGATCTATAAAAACAGGCTGAATTTATAAGTTTAGAGTATATAAAATAGGTTTGTAAGACTTCTGGATGTGTCTTGTAACTCTCAACTTGATCTGGAATGCAACACAACCACTAAATCGATTCAAACTTACAGAAAATCAAAGAACATAAAAGGTTGTAAGCATAAAGAAAAAGTGCTTTGCTTAATCCGAAAAGAAGAGCATAATAACAAGTAATCTGAGTTAGAAAACCCCTGAATATGAGATATAAACTTAGATATATGATTATACACCAAGCTCAGATGTTCAAAAACTTAAAAAAAACACTCAAACTCATAAAACAAAGTGTTTGAAGCGAAATACTAAGTGAAAGACTATGGAGAGAGAAGAAGAATTCTCTCTTTCTATGGCAGATCTATTCTCTCCCTTTCTCTCTCTACTTAAATTGTTAATTTGTTTGTTTTTACAGCTGCAGAAGTCTCCAAGATGTGCTAGAAGAGAAGGACATGAATTGGAGACATGCCACAGATGTAATCTTAGAGATTTGATGATGATATTATTGACTGATCCTTCAAAGACGGGTTACACTAATGTATAATAGCGGACTAGAGGGTATCGTTGATGGTCAAATTCTGTCTCTATTAATGACCCTCTATTCATACTTCAATGGTGGTATAGCAGGGTGCCATTGAGGGACATAAATGAGGCACTTTCTTCTAGTTTTATCTCCAATCTCAATAATTAATCTCCATCATGCAAATTAGACATAACAACATATAAATTGAACAATTAAGCACTGAATTAAGGATCATAATTCAATGAATTAACCATTAAAACTCCATCAATTTGACCCCTAACACCTGTATAAGGAGAGATATGGCAATGGATCAAAACTTCAGGCATCTCATCTTCAAGGACACATCTGTGAATTAAATTGTCAACATATATTTTATAAAGCACAAGTTCATCCTAAATATAACGAGAAAACTGCAATAGGAAACGCTTCCTTTTTTAATGCGAAAGGTTAGGGGGAAGAATACCACCTGATAGATAATTTGCAAAATCTGCAAATCAAGGCCAAAAAGGATTATCTACCATCATTAAAGCTTTGTTAGTGAAGATATCCTTGATTTCCTCTTCTTCTTCGTAATGTCCTCCTTCTAGCCTGGATAGGTGGTCTGCTACAAAATTTTTTGCTCCCTTTTTGTCTTTAATTTCAAGGTTGAACTCTTGGAGGAGATGCACCCATCGGAGTATCCTAGCTTTAGCATCCTTCTTGGAAAAAAGGTAGCGCAACACTACATGATCTGTAAAAACAATAACCTAGGAGTATAAAAGATAAAAACGAAATTTATCACATGAAAATACCACTATAAGCAACTCCTTCTCAGTAGTGGTGTAATTCAGTTGTGCCCCCGTCAAGGTTTTGCATATATAGTAGATGGCATGTAGCCGCTTCTCCTTCCTCTATTCAAACACACACCTAATGGCCTAATCACTTGCATCACACATGATCTTGAAGGGTAGTGATCAATCCTGCCACATCAAGATAGGTTCTATGGTAAGTGCCTTTTTTAACCTATTAAAAGCATGAAAACACTCATCATTAAACATAAAAGACACATATTTAACTAATAAATTCGATAAGGGTCTAGCAATAATAGAAAAATCTTTGATAAACTGTTTGTAGAACCCTACATGACTAAGGAATGCTCAGATACCCTTGATGTTGCTGGGATGTGGGAGCTTCTCAATTACTTCCTTGTTAGCTCGATCTACCTCAATACCTCTGTGTGAGATCCTATGGCTCAATACAACTCCCTCTTGGACCATGAAGTGACATTTCTCCCAAGTCAAGACTAGATGAGACCCCTCACATCTTTGTAACACTCTATCCAAATTAAACAAGCAATGATCAAAAAAGTCCCTAAAAACAAAGAAGCCATCCACAAATACCTCTATTATGTCCTCATTTATATTCGCGAAGATAGCTATCATGCTTCTTTGGAATGTGGCTAATGCATTGCATAGGACAAAAGGCATCCTCCTATAAACAAAAGTCCAATAAGGGCAAGTAAAATTAGTCTTCTATTCATGTTGTGAATAAATGAACACTTGATTGTACCTAGAGTACCCATTAAGGAAATAATAAAATGCATGCCCAGCTACCTCTCAATCATTTAATCCATAAAAAGGTAAAGGAAAATGTCTTTCTTGATGGACAAATTGAGCTTCCTATAGTCAATACACACTCTCCAACCAATGATGGTTTTAGTAGAGATTTTTCACCTTGTTCATTTTCCATCACAGTTATGCCTCCCTTCTTAGGCACGCATTGCACTGGACTAGCCCATTTACTACTTGAAATTGGGTATATAATTTTAAAATCTAAAAGCTTCTCCATTTCCTTCTTTATGTCCTTTTGCATATTTGGATTTAATCGTCTTTGTTTCTCCCTAATTTTCTTACATCCTTCCTTAAGATTGATCCTATGCATCACCACATTAGGGCTAATCCCCATATTATCTGAAATTTGCCATCTTATGCCTCTCATCTTCTTCTTGATAGTCTCCACTACCTTCTCCTCTTACTCCAAATCTAATTGGTTAGATATGATGATGGATAGGATGTGTTCCTTACCTAGAAAGGTGTATGGAAGGTGGAAAGGAAATGGTTTCAATTTTAGTGTCGGAGGTTTCACAATGGAAGGTGGTGTAGATACATTTGTTCTCTCTAACTTCTCATACTCAACCTCCTCATACAACTCTTCATTTTTTGTACTCTCATCCCTTTTCACTTCCACAACTTCTCATACATGCATTTCCGTCTACCGACTTCTTCAAAGATACAATCATATTAAACCCCACCTGTTCATCACCAATCATCATAACCAATTTTCCTTCATGTATGTCAACTAATCCCTTACCGGTATTCATAAAAGATCTACCTAAAATCAAAGGACAATTTCTATCTTCCTTAAAATATAATACCACAAAATCAACAAGAATGATAAATTTATCTACTTTTACCAACACATCTTCTACAACTCTAAATAGCCTCTTGATAGATTGATCCGTAAACTAAATAAGCATGAATGTTGGTTTGACATCTCTTAGTTTCAATTTCCTGAAAATAGACAAAAGCATTAAGTTAATACGTGCACCTAAGTCACATAAGTATTTGGAAAATTCAAAAACACCATAAATACATGGAATAGTAAAACTCCTGGGATCTTGTAGCTTTGAAGGTATTGTACTTGAGATGATCGAACTATAATTTTCTTTCAAGGTCACTATTTTGTTGCCCTCCCAAGTACTTTTTTGCATCAATATGTCCTTGAGAAACTTTGCGTACTTGGGCATACACTCCAAAGCTTCCACCAATGATACATTGATTAGAAGCCTTTTCAATATCTCCAAAAATTTGGAGAACTGAGCATTCATCTGATGTTGTCTTACCCTTTGTGGATATGGAATCTTGGGCTTGTAGGGTGGTGGTGACATATATGGCTTTGCTTTTTCTTTCTCTTCCATTTTCTCCTTGCAATTCTCATTTGCTTAGTTATCCTCTTGCACACTTGGCTCCTCCACTTGCTGGCCACTCCAAAGTGTAATAGCCTTGAAGTGTTCCATTAGATTTTCCTTATTATTGCTTGATAAGCTACCTGTACTTCTCAAAGAAAATATATTAGCCAGTTGGCCTACTTATACCTCTAGGTTATGGATGAATGAAGTGTGGTTCTTCACAATTTGGTCAAACTTTACTTCCATCCTCTTTTGACTGTCCTCTTGGCTGGCAAACATTATCTTTTGGTTGTCTTCTTGACTTGCTAATTTAGAGCCTAAAAAATCCATTAGCTTATCCATCTTATTCTCTAAGGCTCCAAGATGATCTTGTTAAAATCCGATAGGCCCTTGTGATCTTGCTTGACCACCAACATTGTTAGTACTACAAGTGAAATTTGTTTCACCCTGGATTGTAAGTGTTAGAGTATGGATTGTTACCTCTTTATTGTGGTTAACCCAAGTAATTTACCTGTTCAGTGCCACAAGCTCCCAGTAAGAAGAATTTAGCTGTGCAGTGGTTGTCTTGTCCATATAACTCACATTGTAATTGCATGGACTTGACTCCAGAAGAATAAGCTCATTGCATATTGCTCAACTACTTTATGAGGGTGTTAATCTATGCTTGCAAGGCTGTCACAAAATCAATTAGAATCATGCCTTTTTGTTCCTTTTTCCCTTGCCTACTCCTTTCACTTAACCACATGAAACTATTATTTTCTAACTCCTTTTAAAATATCATGAGCTATATTGATATTTTTCCTCATCAATGATCCTTCAGCAACTGCATCTATGGTCTCTCATGTGCTCTGATTAACACCATTATAGATTTTATGTAGCAAAAACTCCCTCGAAAGATTATGGTGGGGACAACTCTTTTATATTTCCTTAAATCTCTCCCAAGCTTCATATAATGACTCCCCTTCATTTTGTTGAAAGTTTATGATTTCCTTTATGATTCTTATTGTCTTTGTCAATAGGAAGTACTTAACAAGGAAAGCTTGGGCTAGTTGCTTCCAAGTGGTGATTTACCCTAAACTAAGTGACTTATATCATGCCTTCGCCCGATCCTTCAAGGTAAAAGGAAATTATCTCAACCTCACATCATCGTCTAACATCCCAATAAAGTGAAAAGTTTCTAATATCTCCAAGAAATTTATGAGAATTAGGGTTTTCATTTAATAACTCGTAAAACTACACAATATTCTGAAGCATATTAAGGAGTCCTAGCTTGATTTCAAAATTGTTTGCTTGAATTGAAGGCTTTGCAACTCCTTAAGGACTAAAGCTTGGCCTCATAAAGTCCATTATAGTTCTCTCCTCCTTGTTCTCCTTCTTCTACTATAGTTCTTCGTATTATTTCTTGGTGCTTAGCTCTTTTTAGCTCGCTTTCATGCCTTGTGATATCTGATAACTCTTCTTCACTTAGCTCGGTGGACTTTCTTATGCTCCTTGTGCTCATGCACCTGCAAATACACAAGGAAAAGTAGTAAAAACTCTTAAATCAAAGTTACCCAAACTAAATAAGATGCTAAACATACAATCCCTAGCAACGACACCAAAAACTTATTGATGGTATTGCAAAACTATCTAAATTTTTTTACGTTATAATAGCACAAGTGTACAGGTTGTAACTTATAGTAAAGAAGCATATATTGATGCCACAGAGATTTAGTTTATTCACCATTGAACTCAGGTTGTACTTTGTTTAAAAAAATGGTTGCAAATGATTAAAAACTAGAAATTAAACTAAAATTAACTAAAATAACAATAAACAACCAATTGAGACAAAGTGCAGGAATTTGTTAACCAAGACTTAAGATTATGAGTTACTAAATCCCTATTTTTCTTTCCTCTTATGTTCTCGATCCAATTATGTTTGACCTAAGATTTCCTACTGCTTAATTTCCCTCTTTCAAGGCTTAATTAGGTGACCTTAGTTGAAATGGATTAGAATCAATTATGCTATCTCTAAACTTACCAACTCCTCATAACCATTTAACCAGATTTTAAGCACTCTTATAAGTGATTTTAACTAAATAGCTAAGATCTCTCTTAAGCTCTTTGGAAAAACTTGAATATTTATAAGTCCATTGGGAGCTAACTCTCCTTACACTACCTAAATCAAATGTCCAAACTTACCCTCTCGGTCTATTGTATAGTATAAGTATAATAAATATCAGAAAGCATCATTCATTGAATTAAAACAAGAAGAGTTTCACAAATAGTTCAAGAACAACTCCTATAAAGTGTTTAGCTACTCATAATCATGATAATATAACAAAATCCATGTTTTCCATACTAAAAGTCATAAAGAGAAAAAGAATAAAAACTAGGTAAAGTTAAGAACTCCTCCTCTTTACTCCAAAAACCTGGAAAATCTTGGATGTTGATGTTTTCCTAAGGTAGATTTTAGTTTTTCTTCTTGACTAGCCACTAAAAATCTGCCACTTTTCGTCTTTTAAGTGTTTTCTTCTCTTAGATTTTGGCTTCTAGTATTTAGAACCCTTAAATAGGTCAAAAGAAGGGTTAAACCACTTAAAATCTCGTGTTTATATTGAAATAGACCACTTCCGTTCTCATGATCGTGACAGTCATAATCATGACAAAAATTTGATTATGGAGGTTGTCACGATCGTGACATTCTCCTCTATCAGCTTCGAATACTCTTCACTCTTTTGATCATAACTTCCACTCCGGGCCTCTAATTATCTTGAAATTTTAACTACAGCTTCCTCAAATCTAGATATTTCTCCCTTATAAATTTAGTTGCCGTATGAGATCTACAAGTTTGCATAATAAGTCATCAAAGCCACCTAAAACTTCATCCCCAGTTGAATTTCTACTACCTGCACAATCCACCACCAAAGTGCATTAATCCATCCCCAAAACAGCTCAAAATATACCCTCAAACACTAAAAAATAAAAAATAATTAAAACATCTAAGATCAGGAAAATATGCAAAATATGTAAAGAACAAGTAAACTAATGCTAAAATACACAAAGAAACACTTAAAATACATTGAAAAAAAACCAAAAAAAATACAACTTAAAAGACACTTATCACTTTCCTCTCCTATCAAATCTCAAAATTCCTCTTTAAGGTGATACTAACAGAAATGCCCTATCTTCAACATTATACTCTATATCATAACGATGTGGATCAGCATTACTCTTTTGTTAATCTTAAGATGCCTTCAAACATTGCTTCACCCTATTTGTCTTATCCAATGTCTCCCAGACCAACTATAATACTTCTAACAATTTGGCACCCTCTATATCCCAATATTCTAGACCTCAACACCATTTGCCATACAATGCCTCAAATGGTACCATATCAATGCTAGAGTGATAACTTTTATTAAAGGCAAACTCCATCAATAGCAAATATCAATCCCAATCACCCTTAAAGTTTAGAATATAAGTCCTCTTGATGTCCTCTAATATTTGAATCGTACACTCTGACTGTCCATCTAACTGAGGATGAAATGTAGTACTCATATTTAATCTAGTCCCCAGAGTTGAATATAGACTTCCTTAAAATCGAGATGTAAATCTAAGATCTCGATTTAATATAATAGATCCTGAAACTCCATGTAATCTCACATTCTTTTCAATATACAACTTGGTTAGCTTGTCTAATGAGTCTATCTTTTGAACATGTAAGAAATAAGTAGACTTGGCCAGCCTTTCTACAATAACCCATACTAAATCATGCCTACATCTCATCCTTGATAAAGTTACCATAAAATCCATGGCAATTCTCTCCCATTTCCATGGAAGAGCTAATGGTTTCAACTTCCTTGTACGTGCCTAATGCTCCACCTTTACTTGATGACAAGTTAAATGCCTCACTACAAACTCAATCATCTTCATCATTGGTCACATATCTTTCTTCATCGTTGGTCACTAATAATAAGGCTTCAGGTTCTAATACATCTTCTTAATACCGAGATGCATGGTATAGAGGCACAATGAGTTGCCCTCATAATCTGTTCTTGTAACTTGTCCACATCTGGCACACATGCTCGACTTCTAATCACTAACACAACATTTGGTCTTATTGAAAAATTAGTTTGCTTAGCTACATCTGTATCAAGTAGGTATCATGAGTTTATGCCTCAATAATCTTATCTCCCAAATTAGGCTAAATCTATAATGTAGCTAATAAGCCACTCTCATTATTAATCTCTAAACATATATCGAAAGCACTTAACTCCACCAGTTATATCATATTGTCTTAGCTCAAACTCACCACTAAGCCTTCCTATAAAAAGTACCCATCATTGCATTTTCCTTCCCCAAATAATAATCAGTAATATAATCATAATCCTTCATTAGCTCAATCCATCCCCTTTGCCTCAAGTTTAGCTCCCTCTAAATTAAAATAAACTTAAGTCTTTTATGATTTGTAAGGATTTATAATGTCTCTTTATGTAAATGATGTCTGTTGAAACAAGGATAGTTCCATCTTATTTTGGTAATGACAAAGTAACCCTTACTACTAATGTGTATGTTTCTAAGTATGTTTGAAAGATAGGTTGAACAAAGTTCAAGTTGATCATCTATAGAGTCTCAAAGAAGAAAATGGAAAATTAAATAAAGACTCAAGTTTGAAGAAGTTCTTTAATTTAAATTGGTTTATTTATGTTTGATTAATATAAATTTTTCTTGATCTTAGTTTGGAGTGTTTAAGAGGCTTATATTTGACCATTCATAAATACATATTTTGGAATATGCATATAGGTGTACAATCAAGAGGTTTATGTGTTTGATTTAATTTGACCCTCTTAATTAGTATAGTAATTGGATATAATTGCATGAAGTTAAGATAATAAAGTTAAGTCTTTAATTTTGTTGAAGTATAATTAGAAGAGTGTGCTTGGTTTTCATATAGGTTGATAGGACGAGTTTAATTTGTCGACCAAACTTTATTCAAAGTACTATCGGTAGACCGAATATAGGTTAGTCCACCAAACTGAAAACAAAGGTCTATCGATCAATCGAACTAGGTATATTGGTCGATCTAATATTGCTAAAATTGTGGATAACTCCATGATCCGTCAAATTATACAACGGTCAAATCATTTATTTACTTTTTTCCCATTGGACAACAAATACTAGGATCGTTGTACAACGGATATATTGGTGGACACTGAGTATAAGTAAGCTAGTTTGTATAACTTAAAAATAGAGAATTTTATTCGAAAGTGCAAGTCTTTGTCACATCTTTTATGAGACATATATAAGTGTTTCATACAAGTTTTTTAAAGTGAATTTTTTATTCTAGTGTGTATTTTTGTGAGGTTTTAGTATATTATGGTGTGCATTCATTTTTCAAGCCTCTTGATTCCATCAAGTTAAGTTGAGTGCAGTAATTTTCTATTAGGTTGTTCTTGTGACCTTCTGAGAGGTTATTCTTGAGCCTAGGAAAAAGAAGTGAGTGAAAGGTTATACTTTAACTTGTGAAAAAAGATTGTAATTGAATGATATATTCTTGTTGAAGTTGCAATAAGAATCAAATCTCATCAGTGGAGTTGAGGACTACATTTGGAGCAAGTGGAATAACTCTGAACCAGAATAAATCCAGTGTCTTTCTCTTCTCTCTTACTCTTTATTATTATGCATTTATAATATTTGCTTGATTGGGTGAATTTGTGCTATTTGTTTCTTTTTATTATTACACACTTATAATATTTTCTTGATTGGGTGAATTTGTGCTATTTGTTTAAGTTTCCGCATATATTATAGTGTTTATTTTGTGAAAGATTTCTAAATACTAATTCACCCCTTCCTCTTAATGCCATAAAAAACCTAACAATTGATATTAGAGCGTAGGATTATAATAGATTAATTCTAACGAATTAGTGAGTAAAGATCATACAGGAAAAATGATGCATAACTTTGCTTCCTTTTCTTCTAGTCTTGAAGGTCAAAATATACACAGAGCTCCTTATTTTGATAGGAACAAGTACTTGTATTGGAAAACTAGGATGATATACTATTTCAGAAGTGAGAGTATGGATTTGTGGCTTGTTGTTTTTGAAAAAACCACCCTAATTTCGAAACTAGATGGAAATGAGCTTGTGATTAAGGATGATAAAGAATTAAATGTTGAAGAAAAGAGTTTAGCTTCTTTAAATAGTATAGTCATGCATATTTTATTCTGTACCTATAGCATCTAAGAGTTTAATGGGATTTCAATGTGTGACACTGCATATGACATATGGAATATATTAGAAATTACACATAAAGGCACGAATCAAGCAAAAAAATATATATATAAATTAGCATGCTTATCATCAATTTGAATTGTTTAAAATGACACAAGGTGAAAATATTTCTTCGATGTACAATCACCTTAACAATATTGTTAGTGCTTTAAAAGGTTTAGATAGGACCTACTCCAATGTTGAGCTTGCTAGGAAAATATTAAGGTTTCTATCAAGGTCTTGGGAACCTAAAGTGATAGCAATATAAGAAGCGAAGTATTTCAACATTCTGTCACCTAAAGAGCCGGTCAGTTCACTACTTATACATGAAATGATATAAAAAGACACAAAAGAAAAAATTTCACCCAAAATGAGGAACATCGCCTTTAAAGCAACAAAAAAGGATGAAGGCAAGAATGAAGAATCATCTTATAGAAGTGGTGAAGACGAATTTGTTACACTTATTACAAGAGGCCTAAGAAAAGCTCTAATCTACAAAAAGGAAGATAAGTACTCTAAAACAAAATTATCTAATATATTATGTTTTGAGTGTGATGAAAAAAGGCACTTGAGGTCGCATTACCTGCATCTTTAAGAAGATGAAAAGCAAGAAAAGAAGTAAAGAAAGGAAGAGAAAAATTACAAGAAGAAAGATATAAAAGTGACATGGAGTGAGTCAAGCGGATATGAAAAAAGAAGAAATCACAAACATGGGTTTCATATCTTACGATGAGGTAAGTATTCGTAACTCAAATGACGAAGTTGAAGTTGAATATACATATAAAGAACTACTAGACTTTGTTGGAGATTTGACAAAGAAAAAGAAGGCTTTACAAGATAAATATTTGAAATCTATGAAAGCAATAGATGAGTATAAATTAGAAAATGATAATCTTATAAAGGACTTAGATGTGAAGACCAAAGATAATGATGAATTATTGAATGAAAATATGGCCTTAAAGAAAGAAGTGGAAACACTTAAAAAAACTGTTATCAAAATTTACAAAAGATAAAGAAAAACTAGAAACCATGTTAGGTATTCAAAAGATGAAAAATGATAAACATGGCTTAGGATATAGTAATGGAGCATCAGCTAGTAAAACTATTTTTGTAAAGGGAAAGAATTTAGAAGATGAATGTCCTAAGGTTATTCAAAATGTATCATCAATTAAAACACATCCGAGGCATCATGCATTCATGTATGCATTAAGACTTAAAAAATTTTCTCAACATCGATTCAATGATACTAAAACCTTCACTCAACCTAGGCAAAATTTTCATCAAAGGTTCTAGTATAAACTAAGGAATACATATATCACTCCTTTATTTTGCACTTATTATGAAAGAAATGGAAATATTCGTTATTTTTGCTATGATCGTTTAAGAAATGTGAATTTTATTTCATTTGGCAGAGATAGGTATAAAACTAAAACTCATGGACCTAAGTTGATATGGCTACCAAAAGTTCGTTGAATTTCTATTTTGTACGTACCTTTGAAAAAGAAAAGAAATCACCATTTTTGAACTAAGTAAAGATATGGCTACAAGCATGCTAAAGGTACCTAATTATAGTGAGATGTTTGAACTTTTTGTAATTTTATTAATTTATTTTTTAAATGAAAGCAGATTGTATTTATACGTTTTGAATGAAATCTGATTGTTTCTAAATGAAATCGAGTATATGTCGGTTGAGCAAATGTATTATTCGGTTAACCGACTATTGGTCGACTGATATACTTGATTCGGTTGACTGATCTAAAAAATTTCATGATATAACATGCCTCATCCTTCTTTCTCTCTTATCCTCTTCTCTTTTTCTCCCACCTCTCTCTTCGGCAGCCATAAACGTCGTGCTCCGAGCTCCTCCAAAACATAATTTTCGGCTTTTAGAATGCTGTGATACTTGTCTTTACCTTTTTCTATCCTGAAAAAGCTCCACCGTCACCACTACCTCATCTCCGACGCATCTCTCTTTTTCTCCTCCCTCTTTGATGAGTTTCAGGCAACCATAAAGCCTCCATTCTACTCCTAGTAACTCCCTAGTCCATAGCCCTCTCCCTTATAGCTTTAATTTAGCATAGATTGCATTAATTTAGGATTTTTAGAACCCTGGGGTTTCTAAATTGGGATTTTTGGATTGGATTGAAAAATTAGCTTGAATTAGTTGTAGTTTCTTACAATTAGAAACATAATTAGGGGTCTAGAGCATCCAATTGCCTATGTGCATGCTCAATTTTGATTATCCCAAATTTCAGATTTTGTGATTAAGGTTTATACAAATTTCTACTTAATTTTGGTGATTTCCTTAAAATTGATCCTCTTAAAATTGAACTAGATCTTTATCTAAGGGTTTTGTGCAATTAATTGCATGTGTTTTAATTTAATCCTATTTTTCCCTAATTTTAGATCTAAAATTTAGGGTTTATTTGACTTTTGGATAAATTATTAAGTTTTTAATAAAACTAAAGTGTTTAAAATTCATTTAAATACTTATTTAATATTCTTGTTCAATCAATTTCACTAAATTACCTAAATCATATGTTTTCCCATATTGTTAGGAATTATGTTTAGGGTTTATGAATTTTTGAAAGTCAAACATTTTGAAATTATTTTTTTGTAATTATTGTTTTTCTTCTGGAATTATTTTAATAAGACTTAGTGTTCTCTATTTTTCCTAAAGAAATTTTTTTTATAGAAAAATGTCCTTGTAAAGTGTGAATTAAGGTGGCTAGAAGTTTTAAGTATCATGTGCATATCCTGCACGCATATAGGAATGTGTTTAGTTTTTAAATCTTTCAAAGCCTTTAGTCATTATTATCGCTCATCTCTACAAGTTGAGGTGTTGACTTTAACAATTGGTATTTCTTATGCTCTTTATCGACTATTAGATCAATCTTAGGTGCATTATTACTATTCTTACTCCTTGTTTAAAGTCCTTGTATTCTTAGAATTTCCACCATAATTGGGACTCAAGGTAGTAGTACTGCTGTAGTTAGGAGATCCTAATCTAGCTGAGATAATGATTACCTAGATGTAGATTCTGATCAATTTCGAGACTATGCCTTTAGAAAACTCTCTGAAAACAATATCATTTCCCCTGATCATCTAGATTTCTTCAAAGAAAATGCCATTGTTCAACTTTCCTTTGATCAAAGATGGGATCCTCTTCTCACTCTTTCAGCTGAAACTTATCCTACAGTTGTTTGACTCTTTTACGGCAACCTTAGAGAAGTTAAGGAGAATGATGATTATATCATTTTATCTAAAGTAGAAAATGTATCTATCTATCTATCTAAAGACATTATAATCAACATTCTTGGTATTCCCAATCCTCCAATGTTCTCCTAATATGACTGTATGTCAAAAGTTGATGCCATTCATTCTGTAGCCAGGAGAGTTAAGACCATCTTTGAGTTAGAGAGTAAGGAAGGAATTACTGAAAAACCTAAGGATGTTAGAAACTTGAGTGCCATACCAAAATTCCAATTCCTTTTCATCAAATATAATTTTCTCTCAACTAATGGTCATTACAATGACCTAATATATGATGACCTTTGGTTTTTGTCTACTCTAATGCTTAGTAAGAGAATCCAATTAGGTGATTTCATCTTGCATAACATAATCTATTTTGTCTGGGGCAAGAAAAGGAGAAAATATATTCCATATCCTTAGATTCTTGGCCACATCTTCTAGTATTTTGACATTCCTCCTATGGAAGATGACTTTGAGTAATATTCCTTTTTTTATCAAAATTCATTAAAGTGCATGAGATTTCAACTTGTTGATGGTCATATTATTCGACCTTGTCATCGGGAGCAGTGCTCAACTATAATTATACTTCCTGAGGATGATCAACCGCAACACTCTGCCACCCTTATACTTCATGATGATCTTGCTACTCCTACACTTCCATCTAATGATGATGATTTTGCACTTCATGGTCGAGATACTGAGCCTCTTTAGTGTTAGACAGATCCCGTCCCTTCAACTGATGATGAGGGTATATCTACTTCTAGTCATAGCACCTCTACTCATCTCTACAAAGTCTGAGATTGCCTTCATCCATTGCAAGCTTACTCATATGAGGTGTTAGCTTGATGAGCATTCTACTATGCTTTGTGAGTAGAACGCCTTGCTACACGAAATTCTCTATCGACTTCCTCTACAGCCTCCTTTAGATCCTTAAGGATATATTTGTTTTGTATTGATATACATATGCTACTTTTGATGTTTGACACTTTTTCCTTATTTATTATATTGGCTCCTTCTTATGAAGGCTTTTGCATATATGTCCTTATTTAAAGTTATTCATGTGTCTTCTGGTTATGTTTTGTGCTTTTCCCCTTTTAGTGATTCGAAAAAGGTGGAGATGATTATGATATTATGTGGTATGAGATGATGCTGTATGCGAAGAATGTGATATTATTTATGAATATATTATGTATAATGTATATGCTAAGGAGGAGTAGATTGCTATGATGATTGAAGTATCACTTTGATTCCTTGATATAATGAGTATGATTCTTTTTCTTATTTGTAGTTGTTATGTTTAAAATTTCAATATGATGAATAATTACTCTTTGTTTTTTTTAATATTAAGGGTGAGTTTATGATTTATTTAATGTTGATTACACTTATAATATTACTTGGTTTTGTCATCACCAAAAAAAGGGAGATTGTTGAACTAAAGATGGTTCCATCTTATTTTGGTAATGAAAAAACAACCCTTGCTACTAATGTGTATGCTCTAAATATGTTTGAAAGATGGGTTGAACAAAGTTCAAGTTAATCAACTATGGAATCAGAAAGAAGAAAATGGAAAATCAAATGAAGGCTCAAGTTTGAAGAAGTTATTTAGTGCAAATTGGTTTACTTCTATTTTGATTAATGTAAAATTTGCTTGATCTTATTTTAGTGTGTTCAAAAGGCTTATTTTTTACCATTTATGCATACATATTTTAGAATATGCATATAAGTACACAATTAAGAGATTTATGTGTTTGATATAATTTTACCCTCTTGATTATTATCTTAATTGGTTAAGATTGCATGAAGTTAAGATAATAAAGTTAAGTTTTTAATTTTGTTGAAGTATAATCGAAAGAGTGTTTTTAGTTTTAATATAAGTCAACCGGATGAATTTAATCAGTCGACCGAACTCTAGTTAAAGTAATATCGGTCAACCAAATGTAGGTTAGTCAACCGAACTGAAGATAAAGGTCTACCAGTCAACCGAATCAAGTATATTGGCTAATCAAATATTGTTAAAATTGTGGATAAAGACATGATCCACCAAATTACACAATGATCAAATAATTTATTTGCTTTTTGCCCATTGGACAACGGATATTAGGACCATTATACAAAAGATATATTGGTAAACACTGAGTTTAAGTAGGCTAGTTTTTATAACTTAAAGATAGAGAAGTTTTATCCGAGAGTATAAGTCCTTGTCACATCTTTTACAAGCAATATATAAGTGTTTCATACAAGTTTTTTTAAAGTGAATTTTGGTTTTAGTATGTATTTTTTTGAGGTTTTAGTATATTGTTATGTACATTCATTCTTCAAGCCTCTTGATTACTTCAAGTGAAGTTGAGCGAAGTAATTTTCTATTAATTTGTTCTTGTGAGCTTCTGAGAGGTTATCCTTGAGCCTAGGAAAAAGAAGTGAGTAAAAGGTTCTTCTTTAACCTATGAAAAAGGATTCTTATTGAAGTTACAATAAGAACCAAATCTCATTAATGGAGTTGGGGACTAGACTAGGTGTAAGTGGATAGCTCTGAATCAAAATAAATCTGATGTCTTTCTCTTCTCTCTTACTCTTTATTATTCTGCACTTATAATATTTGCTTGATTGGGTGAATTAGTGTTATTTAGTTTGTGAAAGATTTTTAAACACTAATTCAACCCCTCTTAGTGCCATAACAAACTTAAAAATGTCTCTAGATTTTAAGGGCATATATAATTATCGCTAACTCCAAATCATGGGTGGGATAGTTCAATATTATGGGTCAAATTGATAGAGTTTTAATGGTTAATTTGTTGAATTATGACCCATAATTCAATGCTTAATTGTTAAATTTATGTGTTATTATTTTTAATTTGCATAAGGGAGTTTAATGATGAAGATTGGATCAAAAACTTAAAGAATATCTTTCCTTTCTTCCATTAATGGCCCTCTTACAGGGTCATATTAATGGAAGAATAGGGGACCGTTAATGGGTGCAGAACTCGAGCATTAACGACACCTTCTCTAGGTGTCGTTGATTGGAGGCAGGATATTGTTGCTAGCCATAGTCAACAATATCAACCTCAAATCTCTAAGATTGCGGCCTTTGCATATTGCTAATCATTGCCTTTGTCTACTGGCACCAAGTGGGAGCTATCTAGGTTCTGAAAACTTCTAATAACCTACAAAAAACACACAGAGATTAGGTGAGAACAAATCTGCCATAATCTTATAGAGAACTCTTCTTCTCTCACCATAGTTTTCCTTTAGTTCTTAGCTTTAAACACCTTTTATTTGAATTTTTTAGTGTATTTCTGAGTTTCTGAATATTGGAGTTTGTTGTTAAGGCTCATATCTGAATCTAGGAATCATCTAAGGGGGTTTCTAAACTCAAATTATTTCTTATTTTATTCCATTTTTGGGATTAATCAAGGTTGATGTTTTTATACTTATATCCATGAATGTTTTTGATTTTTTCCGTAAGATCTTGATGAATTAGAGCTTGACTGGAGTCCAAAATAAAGTTAGGAGTTCAAGACACATATAGAAGTCTTTCTGGGATTTGTTGTAACATCTAAACTTTACATTTAATCCTTTAATTTTAGATCTATCAAAGTATGTTTTATAAAATGCATATTTTGTATGTTTTGATGCAAATGTGTGGCTAATCATTTATATTTCTAAAGATTGGTGTTTTGATGATTTGAAAGAGTTTTAAGACATGTTAAAGGGTCTGAATTTTGTTTATTGAAGGACTAAATGAACTCATTTTAAGCTAACCACTTAAGATTAGTGTTTAAGATAGTTTAAGTGTGAGAAATCATCTTAAATTGTTAGAAAAATCAATAAACAACATGAATTAATCCTTACATGACCAAACCTGGATTTTTTTATGAAAGTTAGAGATCTAAAATTAATTTTTGAGAACTCACCTTCTTGAAATTAAAGCCCATTTACTTGATTTTAAAGCATAATCAAACTTTAGAAAAGATTAAATGGAGAAAAAGTAAAGTCTTAACCATAACTTTGTTTTGATTTGTGAAGGAACTTTAATTAGACTTTAAATATATTTTAAAGCTTAATTAAATCGTAAATCTTCTAATCCTTAGCTAATTTACACATTTGGTAATTTTTAAAATTTTTTAGAAGCAATTAAAAATCATTTTTGAAGTGTTTAAGCCAAAGTAGTCTAGTTTAAGCAATTTTCAGTTTTTTAATCAATTTGTCTAGATTTTTCCTAAATAATTGTAATTAATCGACCTAGTAATCAAGCAAAATTTTCTTCGTGGGATAAACATTCTAAGTCTAGAAATTTACTCCATTATATTATTTTTGTGATAGGTGCACTTGCCTTTATTTTGTTCGTTTTCAAAGTAAAATCGTTTTAAAATCATTCAAAGTTTTAAAGACATCTAACCAACGCAACAAGTTTTTTGCATCATTGCCGGAGATTAGATGATCTTAATATTAGTAAAATTAGCATAAATTACTTTAGGACCTGTAGAACTCTATTTTTTTAATTTTTCTGATTTTTTAAATTATTTTCTATTTATTTTGTTTTGTGCGTTTATTGGCTTTTGCATAGTCTATTTTCTTTGTTTTCTTATTTTCTTTTATTTAGTATTTTATTTGAATTTGTATATACACTCGGGGACGTAATCCAAAGCCAGTAGACTTCGATCCAAAACTCGAGCACATGTTGAGAAATAAAAAGAAAGAAGTTCATGCAACCCCGTCCTATCCGTTAAACATATTAACTTTGAGTGACACTGAATTTGAACCTGTAAAAATAGACTCTCAGGAACATGTAGTTGTAAGACTTCAAGTAGAAAATAGGGAGTCAACCATGATGGACTTAGCTTTAGGGAATTGAGGTAAACTTGTGGCTATCATTGTGCAACCTAGAGTCAATGCAAATAATTTTGATATCCCGTATGGAATCATTTCAATGGTTAGTTCATCACAATTTGGAGGTTCAATTTTAGAAGATCCTAAGGAACACCTTCAAAATTTTCTTGATATTTGTGATCTTTTTAAGAGCAATGGAGTCTCTGATGATGCATTTAGGCTTAGACTTTTCCCTTTGTCTGTTAAAGATAAGGCAAAAACTTGGTTGTCAGCACTTCAACCTAACTTCATTACTACATAGGACGACTTGATGAAATTGCTCCTAGCTAAATTTTTTCCACCTGCTAAGATAGCTAAAATGAAAATTGAAATCAGTTCGTTCATACAATATGAGAATGAGAGTCTATACGAAGCATGGGAACGGTTTAGAGAGATGTATTCATCCAATTTACTGACTTTCCTTAACAACTTTTCTTACTAATTT